>CAUYPK010056201.1:0-23042 GCA_963574355.1 Loris lydekkerianus | reverse complement strand
AATTTTTAAATTTTTAAATTTTTTAAAATTTTGTTTTTTTTTTTTTCTTTTTTTTATGTTTTTTTTTTTTTTTTTTTTTTTTTTTTTTTTTTTTTTTTTTTTTCAGTTTTGGCCAGGGCCGGGTGCCCTACTCCTTGAGCCACGGACACTGCGCCTTCAGTTTTATTTATTTTATTTTTATTTATTTATTTGCAGTTTTGGCGAGGGCTGAGTTTGAACCGCCACCCTCAGTATATGGGACCAACACCCTACTCCCTGATCCACAGGTGCCACCTATTTTTTGAACGAATAATACATTTTCCTGATTAAAAAGTTAAACTTAGTTGGAAAACTAGATAGAAGCTTTCCAGACTCCTGCTTCCTGTGGTCCTTTTATCTCCCATCCCATGAATCTTCCTAATGCCCAGGCCCTTTAATACAGTTCCTATGGGTTGTGACCCACAGGTTGAAATATTTCTTATTAATTCTTCCAATATTTCTCTTTGTGCATACAAATACAACCAAATCACACACATTCTTATTTTTTAACTTTTTCTTGTGTAAAGGTTCATCATCATACTGATGAACATAATTTGATATATTGAAATATTTCTTATTAATACTTCCAATATTTCTCTTTGTGCATATAAATACAGCCAAATCACACACATTCTTATTTTATAACTTTTTCTTGTGTAAAGAAATTCACACTGATGAACATAATTTGATATAAACTTTGATAATAAGTGCCAGATCTAACACACGATTTTAGAGTTGTGTTAATATTGTTTTTAGTGGTATGACATTTGACTCTGTCACACTTGATTTCTGGACTATTTTGTGATCTACAAGTTAATGATCAATATGAAATAATAGTAGGTTTGCTAGTAGCTAAGTTAAAAGGTATATAGCAATGGAGAAACTCTGCTTGTTACTCTGTAACTTACTTAAGGGCAGAAAAACAGATGAAATATAGCCAAAGCAGGTGACAAAGGAGTAACCTGTGTGTGGAGACATACTGAAGAAAAACATTTAAGTAAAATGATATGTGAGAGAGGTATTTGGCAAACATAAGGATAATAAGATACGTGAAGTAGTTGGAGGAAAAAACGTTTTCCCTTTCTTAGATGGAGTTTACTAATCAGAAGAGCTGATACAATCATTGGTAGGTAGGTAGAGAGGGGAGTGAGTTAGAGCAAGGTTTTTCAAGATGAAAAGAGCATTCTGAGTTGGTTTTTTTCCCCCCCGAAGTTAATCATAGAATAAAATAGATTATTGCCTGAGAACGATCTCATACATGTTATTTTTGGTTTTGCTGCATTATTTGGCAGATAACTTTTTGTGAAGTGGATCATTACAACACATCTTTTTCTGTAGAAATAGTTTTCTAATTAAGAAGTTTCTTTCCTGACAAATGACTTAGCAGATAACCATTGTTACAACAAGCTATGTCATAACAGCAAAGTTGCAATAACTGTGAATCTAAGACAGTAGTTTCAAGTTCTCTGAAGTAGAGTATACTTTCAAGTTTAATGAAAACAGTCCTAGTGTATGTATTTATTTTTTTGGAGACAGTCTCACTTTGTTGCCCTAGGTAGAGTGCTCTGGTGTCACAGCTCACAGCAACCTCCAACTCTTGGGCCGAGTAATTCTCCTGCTTCAGCCTCCCAAGCAGCTGGGAGTACAGGTGCCCACTACAATGCCTGGCTAATTTTTTTTTTTTTTTTTTTTTTTTTTGCAGTTGTCATTTTTCTTTAGTGGGCCCGGTCTGGGTTCAGACCCGCCTGCCTCTGGTGTATGTGGTTGGTGCCTTAACCACTGAGCCCTAGTATATGTATTTAATAATAGATTCTTTTTTTTTTAGACAGTCTTACTTTGTTGCCCTCAGTAGAGTGCTGTGATGTCATAGCTCACAGCAACCTCAAATACTTGGGCTCAAGAGATCCTCTTGCCTCAGTCTCCCAAGTAGCTGGGACTACAGGTGCTTGCCACAACACCTGGCTATTTTTAGAGATGGTGTCTCACTCTTGCTTCAGGCTGGTCTCGAACCCGTGAGCACAGGATATCTACCTGCCTTGGCCTCCCAGACTGCTAGGATTATAGGTGTGAGGTATAATATATCTAGGTAATATATTATATTAGCATCCAGCTAATAATATATTCTTTTATTTTTCTTTTTTGAGATAAGAGTTTTATTTTGTCACCCTTGGTAGAGTGCCATGGCATCACAGCTCACAGCAACCTCAAACTTTTAGGCTCAAGAGATCTTCTTGCCTCAGACTCCCAAGTAGCTGGGACTACAGGTACCTACTACAGTGCCCAGCTATTTAGAGATGGGATCTCGCTCTTTCTCAGGCTGGTCTTGAACTCCTGAGCTCAAGCAATCCATCTGTCTAAGCTTCCCAGAGTGCTAGGATTACAGGTGTGAGCCACCGTGCCTGGCCCTCAGGAGCTCAAGATCAGCCTGAGATATCTAAGACCAGCCTTAAAATATATATTGTTAACATTATATTTTTGCTGATCATTATTTTGGCTTCCTTTGTTAGCATCTTGATAGTCTTTTGTGGGGATGTTTTGCAAGCAGAGGGTCCAACCTTTGTTCTTCTCTCCTGCACATTGGTAGAAGTGTTGTCTTGGGCCACACATTAAATACGCAAACACTAACCAAAGCAAAAAATGGGCTGGGCACGATGGCTCACACTTTAAAAAAAAAAAAAAAAAGGCCATCTCTTAAAAAAAAGAACGGGTCTTGTGGCAGATGCCTATAGTTCTAGCTACTTGGGAGGCTGAGACAAGAGAATCGCTTGAGCTGAAGAGTTGAAGGTTGCTGTGAGCTGTGATGCAATGGCAGTTTACCAAGGGTGACAAAATTGAGACTGTCTCAAAGAAAAAAAGCAAAAAGTTGCATAGGGCGCCGTCCCCATATACCGAGGGTGGCGGGTTCAAACCCGGCTCGGCCAAACTGCAACAAAAAATAGTAGGGTGTTGTGGCGGGCGCTTGTAGTCCGACCTACTTGGGAGGCTGAGGCAAGAGAATCGCTCAAGCCTAGGAGTTGGAGGTTGCTGTGAGCTGTGAGCTACAGCACTCTACTGAGGGCGATAAAGTGAGACTCTGTCTCTGCAAAAAAAAGGCGTGGAAAAAAAAGCCCATGAGTAATTTTTGTGATGTCCGCCATCAAACATAAGCAAATGAGAGTTGGTCGGTTTAGACGGCATACTAGAGAGGATGAAGTACACTCATGGGTGTGTAAAGCTAGAAAATGGAATAGGTTACAGGACAAAATAAGTGTGTGTTGTGTGTTTGTGTGAGAGAGTCAGAAGCAGAGAGGTAGAGGCAGGCACTGGAGTTAAATGTTCATGTCTCTCCTTAGTGGATCACATTTATGTTCTGCGTTCTCTCCCTTGAGCTTAATGTAATCAAATTTGCATTTTAAGGATAAGTAATTCCTAATCCTTAGTTTCATAACATGAGACACTTTGGTGCTAATCCTTGAATGCAGCTAGCTCACTTGAGTTGCTGCTAGAAGGTTGTTGTTACTTTTTTTCTGGCTTTAAGTTGTTTGCTATTCTCTTATCAGTAACTATGAAAACTTGACTTGTACCAACACATTTTGAAAGAGGGAGAGAACACTTGTTTTATTTATTTGTTTGTTTATTTATTTATTTATTTATTTATAACATTTGCTAAATGGATTTTTTTTTCTTCTGAGACAGAGTCTCACTTTGTCACTCTCAGTACAGTCCTTTGGTGACATAGCTTACCGCAACCTCAAACTCTTGGAGTTAAGTGATTCTCTGCCCTCAGCCTTTCAAGTAGCTGGGACTATAGGTGGCCACCAGGTATTTTTAGAGGCGGGGTCTCACTCTGGCTCAGGGTGGTCTCAAATTCCTGAGCTTAAGCAGTCCACCCGCCTCAGCCTCCCAGCGTGCTAGGGTTATAAGCATGAACCACTACACCAGGCCCTGTTAAACGTATTTGAATTTAAATGATAATTTTCATACTTTATGGTGAGTAACTTTAAAAATGTAGCTGGAATCATTCTCATTCATCCAAGTCCTTCCATGTCCTTTGAAGCAGGGAGCAAGATCATTTCTTTTGATATTTTGCTATAAAATTAATAGAACGTTTGTGACATTTTAACCTTTTTAAATGGGAGAGAAATGTCAAAGATGTCAATAGTTTTGTTATAGGCACGGTGCCCACACAGTGGTTTGGGCGCCAGCCATATACACTGAGGCTGGCGGGTTCAAACCGGGCCCAGGCTGGCTAAAACAACAATGAGAACTACAGTAGAAAAATAGCCTGGTTTTGTGGTGGGCGCCTGTAGTCCCAGCTCCTTGGGAGGCTGAGGCAAGAGAATTGCTTTAGCCCAAGAGTTTGAGGTTTCTGTGAGCTGTAATGCTACGGCACTCTACCGGAGATGACATAGTGAGACTCTGTCTCAAAAAAAAAAAAAAGTTGTGTTTTATATATATATATATTATGCTTATTTAATAGGAAGGTATTCTCTTGATGATTTTTTGAGTCTATACCATATGAGAGAATCTTGCTCGATAAAAGGTTTATTTTTTTTTGAGACAGTCTCACTTTGTCACCTTTGGTAGAGTGCTGTGACATCATAGCTCACAGCAACCTCAAATTCTTGGTCTCAAGAGATTCTCTTGTCTCAGTCTCCCCAGTAGTTGGGACTACAGGTACCTTTCACAATGCCTGGCTATTTTTTAGAGACTTGCTATTGCTCAGGCTGGTCTTCTACTCCTGAGCTCAGGCAATCTACTTGCCTTGGCCTCCCTGAGTGCTAGGATTACAGGTGTGAGCCACAAAATCATTCTAAGTGTACAGTTCAGTAATGTTATGTATATTCACACTATTGTGAAATGGATTTATAGGAATTTAAAACTCTGTACCCATTTAATAACTCCACTTTCCCCCTTCTCATAGGCTCTGGTAGCTACCATTCTACTTTTTGTTTCTACGAAATTGGCTTACTTTATATACTTCATAAGCAGAATCATATGACCTGTAACCTCAAAGTCTTGGGCTCAAGCAATCCTCCTGCCTCAGCCTCCCAAGTAGCTGGGATTATAGGTACCTGCCATGATGCATGGCTAGTTTTTCAGTTTTTAGTAGAGACGGGGGTCTCACTCTTGGTCAGACTGGTTTTGAACTTCTGAGCTTATCACCTCTATTTGTCTTTCTTTACAATTTTGATTAATATAGCTTTGTATAGTAAGTCCTCACTTAACAACACAATACTGATAGGTTCCTGGAAACTATTATTTTAAGTAAAACAACATAATGAAAGCAGTTTGTTTTTCTCATCAACAATGTGTCATGGTGTTATTCATTTGAGGACTTTCTGGGTGCCATTTCCATTTAAGTTACAGTTTCTAAGAGCCTATGGGCAACATTACTGACAGACAGTAATGTTTTGAAGTTAAGATGTGTGAGTCCGCCAACTTTGTTCGCTTTTCCAAATTTGTTTGGGCCATTTGGGATCTCTTCAGATTTCCATTTGAATTTCAGGCCAATGCTGCAAAACATACTATTTTCATTTTGATAGGGATTGGATTGAATCTGTAGGTTATTTTGGGTAGTATGGACATCATAACTGTAGTAAGTCTTCTACTTAATGAAAACAAGATGTTTTTCCATTTAATTGTGTCATATTTAATTTCTTTTAGCAACATTTTGTGTTTTTCAGTATATAAGTCTTATCTTGGTTAGGTTTATTCCTTCTTAATTTATTCTTTTTTTTTTTATTAAATCATAGCCGCGCACATTAATGCAATCATGGGGTACAATGTGCTGGTTTTATAATCAATTTGAAGTATTTTCATCAAACTGGTTAACATAGCCTTCATGGCATTTTCTTAGTGTGTTAAGACATTTATATTCTACACTTAGTAAATTTCACATGTACCCTCGTAAGATATACTGTAGGTGTGGTCCCACCAATTACCCTTCCTCCATCCACCCTCCCCCTCTCCTCCTCTCCCTTCCCTCTCCCCTTTCCTCTTCTTGGGCTATAACTGGGTTATAGCTTTCATATGAAAGCTATAAATTGGTTTCATAGTAGGACTGAGTACATTGGATACTTTTTCTCCCATTCTTGAGATACTTTCCTATTTTGATGTGATTGTAAATGTAATTGTTTCCCTCCCTCCCTCCCTCCCTCCCTCCCTCCCTCCCTTCCTTCCTCCCTTCCTTCCTTTTCCTTTTTTTGAGACAGTCTCACTATATTGCCCTCTGTAGAGTGCTATTCTTGTGTCACAGCTTACAGCAACCTCCAACTCTTGGGCTTAAGTGGTTCTCTTGCCTCAGCCTCCCAAGTAGTGGAACTACAGGTGCCCGCCACAATGCCTGGCTATTTTTTGTTGCAGTTGTCACTGTTGCTTAGCTGACCTGGGCTGGGTTAAAACCCGCCAGCCTCCATGTATGTGGCCAGCACCATAACCACTGTGCTATGGGCGTCAAGCCTGTAATTGTTTTCTAAATTTCCTTTTTAAAACATTAATTTTTCTTTTCTTTTGAGATAATATCTCTTCTTTGCCCTGGGTAGAGTGCCATGGCATCAGTGTAGCTCACATCAACTTCAAACTCTAGGGCTTAAGTGATTCTCTTGTCTCAGCCTCTGGAGTAGCTAGGAAAATAGGTGCCTGCTACCCCGCCTGCCTGTTTTTTTTTTTTTTTTTTTTTTTTTTAACTTCACATCTATTTTTAGTAGAGATGGGGTCTTGCTCTTGTTCAGGCTGATTTATGAGGTCCTGAGTTCAAGAATCCTCTGGCCTCTACTTCCCAGATTGCTAGGATTATTGGTGTGAGCCATGGCACCTGGCATAGATTGTTTATTTTTATTGTTGAGGAGTATAAGTGAATTTTGTGTGTTGATTTTGTATTCTGCAAATTTACTGAGTTTGTTCATTAGTTCTAACAGTTTTTTTTTTTTTTTTTTTGAGACAGAGTCTCACTTTGTCACCCTGGGTAGAATGCAGTGGTGTCACAGCTCACGGCAACCTCAAAGTCTTGGGCTCAAGCAATTCTCTTGCCTCAGCCTCCCATGTAGCTGGGACTATAGGTGCCCCCCCCACACCCGGTTATTTTTAGAAATGTTTAGAGATGGGGTCTTGCTTTTGCTCAGGCTGGTCTCAAACCCGTGAGCTCACGGCAATCCACCCGCCTTGGCCTCCTAGAGCAGTGGTTCTTAACCTTCCTAATGCCGCGAGCCTTTAATACAATTCCTGTGGGTTGCGACCCACAGGTTGAGAACTGCTGTCCTAGAGTGCTAGGATTATGGGTATGAGCCACCATGCCCGGCCTAGTTCTAATGGTTTTTTATTTATTATGTTTGTGTGGTAACTTTGGAGCTTTCTTCATATAAGTTCATATAGCCTAGGAGCTGAGATTATTTTGTCCTTAAGACATTTTATTTATTTTTCTTGCCTATGTGCCTTGGCCTGGAGAGTGGGCATCCTTAACCTTATTTCTGATAATAAACAAAAACCTTTCAGTCTCTTACCATTGAGTATGATATTAGCTGTAGACTTTTCATAAATGATCTTTTTAAAGTAGAGATACTATTTTGTTTATTTTTGTTGCTTATAACAGAATACCCCAAACTGGGTAATTTATAAAGAAAAGAAATTTATTTCCTACAGTTACAGAGGCTGAGAAATCCAAGGCTGAGGGGCCACATCTGGTGAGGGCCTTCTTGCTAGTGGGAATTTTTTGAAGGATCTCTAGGTGATGTAGGGCATTAGATGGCATGGGGGATTGGGGTGCTAGCTCAGATCTCTTTTCATGTTTTTATAAAGCCACTAATATTACTCCCATCATAACCTATTTCTCCTTTAATCTATTAAGCCATTAGTCTAAAGTGGTTTAATTCATTTATAAAAGCAAAACTCTCATGACCAAATCACTTCTTAAAGGCCTTGCCTTCTAATACTGCCACATTGGGGATTAAATTTCCACATGTGTTTTTTATTTTATTTTATTTTATTTATTATTTTCATATGCGTTTGGTGGAGACATAATCAAAAAGCAAGTAATTCTTCTAATTATACTTTGTTGAGTTTTTATAGTGACAGATGTTGAATCTTGTCAAATGCTTTTTCTGTATCAAGACAATGTAGGTTTGTCCTTCTTTCTTGTAATGTGCTGTATTATATTGAGTTTTATGTGTTGAACCAGCCTTGCATTCTAGGAATAAATTTTATTGGTTCATGGGGTATAATTGTTTTTCAGGTGGTTTGTTATTACTCTGTTAAACAATGTTTGTCAGGGATATGGGTCTGACTGTGTGAAGTTATCAAATGATGAATTATTCTCTAGATCTGAAATAAGAATTGGGAAGTAACCCTGCTGTGTTCACAAACTGAATTGTGAAAACATATTTGATTTCTGAACTTGAATATAAATATACTTAAAGTCTCTGAATTGTGTACTGTAGTTGTAGGTGAAAAGATTTTAATCA
The DNA here is from genome assembly GCA_963574355.1 of Loris lydekkerianus. NCBI lineage: Eukaryota > Metazoa > Chordata > Mammalia > Primates > Lorisidae > Loris > Loris lydekkerianus. The sequence continues at coordinate 14,586 of CAUYPK010056201.1, read as the reverse complement.
GGTCTTGACTAAATCAGAAGTGAAAGGAACAAAAAACACATGTGACATATGTTGTGTGGTCATGTTAAAATGAAAAAAAGGTAATGTGCTTAGTAATCACAGCAGTTCTGAATTTTATATTAAAATTTTTCATTATCTATAGAGTGATTTAGTTTACATTTGTTACTTTTAATTTACTGAATTGTATTTTGGCTACAGTTGTATATCTATCTTTGGGCAAATTATTAATAAACACTCAGTATTTAGTTTAGAACTTTTTACTACCTAGGATAAATAAATGTGGAAGCTTTGGGTGTAATTTGCTAAGTACATGACATGAAAATTAGAATTCTCCTAAAATTCAAGCAGGATTATCCTGTCTTTATCAACCTTACTGTGGAATTTGCCTTGATACTTATCTGCCACTGTTTCAAATCTGCCAATGAGCCAGTGATGCCCAGTGTGAAATGTTGATGGTAATTACATTATTGTGCTTAGATTATGGTGTGTAACACTTATGAATGTTAACACGAATTTAGTTCTTTTTTGTTATTTTTTGGTGAGATCTAGATATTTATTTATACCAGTTAATTGGATTTCACCTGAAATGTTGGTAGCCGTTACATCCAGTTATAGTTACCTGTTGTGATATCTTAATATATAGCAAGTTATGTTCTTGAGAAATGTATGTGTATAGGTATAAAATTAACTCAATGCAGAAAGTTAAATGTCAAGTTAGTGTTCAGATCAAAGCGAAATAAAAGTAGGCATTGGCAGCACTTCTAAAAAATATTAGCTGTTCTGGGCATACTGAGAAATGATTTTAAGGTGGTAGTATATGATAAAACAAATAATTGTTTTGATATTTATCTTCGAGTAGAGCCAGATGATGTGTAGAGAACTGCAGCTTATTAGGACAGACTGGAGAATTAGCAGACATGGAATTTGAGAGCATTGATGTATCCAAGATGTCTGCTATAATATGGTATCCAGTGTTAAGCAGCAGCTAGTGCCAGTAGGTTCAACTGGAGGAGGACAATAATTCTAGTTCCTGGGATTGGAGTGGGAGACATAATACAGCAAGAACATGTCAGAGACACTAGGTGTGATCTTGGGGGATTATAACTGCATAAGTACTGGGTATGCAAGAATAAGGCAGAAACCTTTTTTTTTTGTGTGCCCCCCCCCCTTCCTCTGCAATATTCATACTATTGGTTAAATGTATTCATTTGTTGCTAAGTTTACAAGTGGCATGTTAGATTTTTTTTTAATAGAAACCAGAAATGATGGTCAAGAACTGGGACAGGCTGAATATGTAGGTTAGGCTAGATGATCCCAGTTGTGGTGAGAGAGCTTGGACAATTAAGTTAGAGAACTCATCCTGGAAAAAGTGCTTTCAAGGTGGACTAGATGCTGGCTTTTGGTGCATAGCTTCTGAAGGGAAGTACTTCGACGTACTTTGAAGGTGACCACAATTATACCATATATTCCGCAGTAAGGTATGTAGTGCTTTTTGTAGGATGAGTATGCCAACTTAATTGTCTGACTTGTATTTTGAAAATGTTGGTGAATGTTGGTAGACAAGGAAAGTAGAAAGATTGCTGAGCACCTGCTACCATACACTTGAAAATAGGAGGTGAATAGGTGAATGTTTCTAGTTCTGTTTGGCTTTAGTTTCTGGCAGTTTGTAGTGATGGCCTATCTGTATACTGCCCTAGCTTGCTCCTTCTCATCTTTCTGAAAGTAAAAGTTATTTTTGAAGTGTTTTTAGCCTTAGGTGTGTTCAGTTTGTCTACTTAGTTACTTCAGAAAGGCCTTTTACTTTTGGCTTCTCCTCCTTTAAAGTTTCTGAGCACAGATATAGATCTCACCTACAATTAGTTAAGAATGTAGATAGTGTCATTAATTTTATTTTCTTTCTTTTTTTTTTTTTTTTTTTTTTGAGACAGAGTCTCACTATGTCACTCTGGTAGAGAGCTGTAGCATCACAGCTCACAGCAACCTCCAACTCTTGGGCTTAAGCGATTCTCTTGCCTCAGCCTCCCAAGTAGCTGGGACTACAGGCGCCTGCCACAACTATTTTTGTTGTTGTTGTTGTAGTTGTTAGCTGGCCCTGTCTGGGTTCGAACCCACCACCCTCTGTGTATGTGGCTGGCAACCACTGTGCAATGGGTGCTGAGCCAGGGTTATTAATTTTCTTACGCATGCAGAGTTTTTAGGCACACCCTCTGGGGTTACCTGTTCCTGCACTGGAGTAGGACTACCATTAGGAATTCTTTAGGATTTCATTCTTTATAGAAAATAAAAGATTTGCAAATGGTACATGTAGTAACTATAGTGTGAGTGTTGCTATCAAGAAACTTGTAGGATAAGATTTTACTGCTATCTGAGTAGACATGATTACTGCTTGATTTTTTATCCTTTTCACCATGTCATTTACTCAGAAGACTTCAGCACAGTGGTTCTCAACCTTCCTAATGCCATGACCCTTTAATACAGTTCCTGTGGGTCACGACCCACAGGTTGAGAACCGCTGCTTTAGCACAAATTAGGGATATTAAAAGAGGATGGAAAAATATATTTTGGGTAGGGAGAATATTTTTAAGGTTATTTATTAATCATCAATGGAGCAGTAGTTTCCCTCCCCCTTTGAAGGTAGGTATTTATGTCTAAATTTTGGGTGAGTTTCTCATTTCTTACCCTGTGGGCTGAAATTGCCATGTGTCATTATTTTACATAGCAATGATAGTAACTTTCCTGTTCTGATCACTTGTGTATTACTGCAGGAACTAGTGTACCTTTAGCATTCGCAACCTTAAAATAAATGGCAGACTTGACTGCTATCTCCTGAAAAAGTACATAGGCCAATAAAAAGAACATACCCCTGATCCTGTTGTCAAGAGTCTATATGAACCTGTCTGTTCCCTATTAATCTTGAGTAGGCAAACATAATGATATTATGTTTAAAATCAAACTGATATTATGTTTTATAATAAAACACAAAGTTTTTGTATATGTTTAACTTTATCAGATGATGGACATGAAGTATGAATAAATCAGATTTTATCAGCATAGTTTTGCAATTTCTCAGGTAGTTTAGTTTTTTTTTTTTTTTTTTTTTTTTTTTTTTAGACAAAGCCTCAAGTTGTCACCCCTGGGTAGTGCGCTGTGGCATAACAGCTCACAGCAACCTATAACTCCTGGGCTTAAGCGATTCTCTTGCCTCAGCCTCCCAAGTAGCTGGGACTACAGGCACCTGCCAAACGCCTGGCTATTTTTTGGTTGTAGTTGTCATTGTTGTTTTGGCAAGCCCAGGCTGGATACGAACCTGCCAGCTCTGGTGTATGTGGCTGGCGCCTTAGCTGCTTGAGCTACAGGCACGGAGCCCAGGTAATTCAGTTTTTAATAGCATATGTTAAAAAGTAAAGTCCCCCTCATAATTGTCTATGGAAAAAGAAGCCATACTCAGTAAAATGCGGAGGTTTATTCTCAAATTTTATTATCATATTTAATTTGATTTATTATCAAATTTGAGGACCATGACCTGGGAGCCATACCGAAGAAGCTTTGAGCATGTGGGCTTGAGGTAGTGGGGTTACAGTTTGATTTTAAACGTTTTAGGGAGATAGGAATTATAGGTGAGGTCATAAGTCAATATGTGGAAAACATACATTGGTTTGGCCCAGAAAGGTGGGACATCTAGATGTGGGTGCTTACAGGTTGTAGGTGGGTTTAAAGATTGTTCAGCTGACAATTGGCTGAAAGAGTTAGGCTCTTTTTAAAAGATTAGGAGTCTATGAAAAAGAATGCTTAAGATAAACAGTCTGCTAATTAGACAAAGTACTGGACTACCTCAAGTGGATTGTTATGTATATTGGGATCTGCAGATAGGTGTTGCATAGCCTTAGGCCTGTTAGTGAGTCATAGAGGACATCTCTAAGAAGGGAGTCTGATCTCCTTTCTCTTGGCTAACAACTCAGTTTTATGGATTCCCCTTGGCCAAGAGTGGGGTCCAGTCAGTCACTGAAGGGAAAGCCTTACTATTTTATTTTAGTTCACATAATTTACTTTTCTATTAACAGTAGGATCCTAAATTAAAATTATAAAGATCACCTATGTTTTCACCACCCTGATGTGTTAACTGATTTCTTTTGTCTCTTTTCTGCTGTTATAATTGCATGTAAATATATGGTGCTTTTATTTATTTGGTTTTTTTGAGACAAAGTCACTTTGTCACCCTCAGTAGAGTACGGTGGAGTCACAGTTTATAGCAATCCCAAACTCTTAGCTGAAGCGGTTCTCTTGCCTCAGCCTCCCAAGTAGATGGGACTACAGGTACCTGCCAGAACCCCTGGCTATTTATTTTTAGAGTAGATGTCTCGCTCTGGGTCAGATTGGTCTCGAACCCGTGAACTCAGGCAATCCACCCACCTCGGTAAACATATGGTTTTTAACAGATCATACCTTACCCACATTGGTGTACAGTTATAGTTTCAGTGTATATTAATTACATTGAGTGGATATTTGGGTACCATATATACTCGAGTATAAGTCGAGTTTTTCCCGGCACAAAATTTGTACCGAGTTCGGGTTTTTCAGCACAAATTTTGTGCCGGAAAAAACTCGGCTTATACTCGAGTATATACGGTAATTCCTAATCTTCAGCAGTTGTGTTATTATGATGGTGGCCTTTTAGAGGGGTGTAAACATTTCCTGGCTGTAATCCTTTATAGAATGGTTTATGTGGCCCTTTAGGGAGGAGTGTTAAGATAAGGGAATGGTATGTAAATGTGCCAGCTTTTAATAGTTCAATATGTCTGCATTTTTAGTGAGAGAATTAACAAACCGTCTACATAAATGCCACCCCTCCCGTCTCCCTGCCTGTGCTCTCCAGTGGTATATGGATTCTAAGGAATCTTATTAGTGATGGTTTTGTAGCTTTTTATTTTTTTTCTTTTGAGACCACTTGGGATTGAATTAAAGGACCTTCAAACTAATGATTCATTTAGCAAAAAGAAAAAAAAAGATTATCTTCATGTTCTGTTTTGTGAGATGGAATTGCTCACTTTGGTGCCAGGCTAGATAGAGTGCCATGGTGTCAGCCTAGTTCACAGCAAATTCCTGGGTTTAAGTGATTTCCTCTTCCTCAACCTACCGAATAGCTGAGACTACAGGAGCCTGCTACAATACTCAGCTACCTTTTTTTTATCTTTAGTGGAGATGGGGTGTCATTCTGGATCAGCCTGGTCTCAAACTCCTGAGCTCAAGGGATCATCCTGCCTGGGCCTTCCAGAGCATTAGGATTATAGGTGAGAGTCCTCCCAGAGAGCTAGGGTATAGGCATAGGTGTGAGCCACCATGCCTGGCCTACCTTAAGATTTTTAAACAACATATAAGAAAGATATTAGGATGTTTTGTGTATGCTTTTATTTTGGGGGGTAATTTGAATGAATTTAGCAAGTCATTGTTTTTAAATGACTTGCTGACTTAACACTGACAAATGACTTAAAAGTGATAAAGATACAGGCATATTTCCCATGTCAGTTGAGACAAAAACATTAAAAAAGATGGAAATGTCATCATAACTTTTGTATATTTGTGTTACTATGCTGTAGTAATAGGCATATGATTGGTGTTCAGAAATAGAAGAATTTATTGCAGTTTGGCTGGGGCTGGGTTCCAACTTGCCTCGGTATATGGGGCTGGTACCTTACTGAGCCCCAGGTGCCACCCCAGAAATAGAAGAATTTAATTTGTAATTCAAACTTTGAACAATAGGCCATAAACATACACTAATTATAGATAACTTAAAAGGTTATGGGGATTAAGTTTCAGCTTTTATATCTGTTTCTGTCAGGTATAGGCAATGCTACTGAGAATATTTACTTAAATTTAATGTTTAAGGAAATATTTTTACTTCTTGAGACAGAGTCTTACTTTGTTGACCAGACTGGAGTGCAGTGGTGCTAATGTTGTAGCTCATTGTTATCTAGATATCCTGAGGGTCAAGTGATTCCTTGCTTCAACCTCTCCAGTAGCTAGAACTTGAGCCACCATACCTAGCTAATTTAAATTTTATTTTTATTTTTTTGTGGAGAGGAGATTGCTATGTTGCCTAGACTGGGTCTCTAACTCCTGGCCTCAGGGAATCCTGGCACCATACATAGCCTACCACAGTGCTGTGATTGATTACTGGAGTGAGCTACCATGCAGGCCTGGTTTTATTTTAATGTGTATTATTCAGCCTATTTACAAATGTGATAGCTAAATTTTCAGTAAGGAGAAGCAAAAGCTAGTTTTTGTTTAGTACATTTTTTTTCAAGAGGAAAATACTTAACTGAAACTTATTTTTGTTTTATCCTTCAAAGCTGGTGGAATGTTAACTCTTAACAGTAGTTATAGAGAATTGGTAAATGTGAAAGAGACCTCAAAAGTTTTCCTTGACACTAGGTGAGAGCTCCACCTTGTGATCTGTGAGAATATTTTTTTAAAAGTTAATAACCTACAGTAGTCCAGAAATGGTGTGGTGAGTTTGATTTTTAAACTCTTATTTGAGCATAACACATTTATATAGCCTTGAGTTTCCCAGTTTAGTTCAAATGGTATTCAGCACATTTGAAGATGATGTGAATTTTTTAATGTAAGTGGCTTCTTTGGGGGAAGCCAGTTGTATACACATGCAGCTGTAGGTTTTTAAAATAAAAAGGTAAATATTTTCGGCTATTTATATAGATTAAGGTTTGTATTCTTAAAAAATCCCCATTTCACTTATCCATTGTGTTCCTTCCCTTTTACGTTACAAAGCAACTTGAATATTTGTAATTTTTGTTGAGCTATGGTAAACTGTGTTTTTTTTAAATTATTTTTTTGAGGCAGAGTCTCAAGCTGTTGCCCTGGGTAGAGTGCTGTGGCGTCATAGCTCACAGCAACTTCCAACTCTTGGGCTCAAGCAATCCTCTTGCCTCCGTTTTTCTATTTTTAGTAGAGATGGGGTTTCATTCTTCCTCAGGCTGGTCTAGAACCTGTGAGCTCAAGCAATCCACCTTCCTCGGTCTCCAAGAGTGCTAGGATTACAGGTGTGAGCCACCATGCCAGGCGTATGGTAAACTGTTTTGATGACAAATGTAGTTGCCGTATTTAAAGAATGATTATACTGGTAAAAACCCAGATACATGGCTTATTTATTTATTTACTTATTTTTGAGGCAGGGCCTCATTTTGTTGCCCAGAGTAGAATGCTGTGGTGTCACAGCTCACAGCAGCTTCAAACTCTCAGGCTCAAGCAATTGTCTTTGCCTCATCCTCCCAAGTACCTGGGACTACAGGTTATCTGTCACAATGCCCGGCTATTTTTTTTTTTAAGAGGCAGGGTCTTGTGTATATCCAAAGGACCAAACATAATTTGGCAATAAAGATAATTGCACTAGATTGTTCACTGCAGCTCAATTCATAATCACCAAGTCTTGGAAGAAGTCCAAGTGCCCATCGACCTGTGAATGGATTAATAAATTGTGGTATATGTATACCATGGAATACTATGCAGCATTAAAAAAATGGAGACTTTACCTCTTTTATGTTTACATGGATGGAGCTGGAAAATATTCTTCTTAGTAAAGTATATCAAGAATGGAAGAAAAAATATCCAATGTACTCAGTACTACTGTGAAACCAATTTATAATCACTCACACTTGCATATGAAAAATGAAATACAACTATAGCCTAGGATGAAGGAGGGAAGGGGAAGGAAAGGGGAATGGAGGGTTAGTAGGGGGACCACACCTATGGAGCATATTGCAAGTACAAGTTGGATCTATCAGGTGTAGAACACAAATGCCTTAACGCTGTAATTGGGTAAATGAGGTGAAGGCTATGTTGATTAGTAGGATGTAAGCACTCCAATTTGTACAAATCGACACATTGAATCCCATAATGGCATAAATGTATTCATGATCTATGTACAAATGACTTAATAAAAAAAGAAAGAGGCAGGGTCTCTTCCTCAGTCTGGTCTCGAACTCATGACCTCAGGCAACCCTGAGGTTCCCAAGTGTTGGAATTACAGGTGTGAGCCACTGTGCCTGACCCATTTTTATGTTTAATAATATTAGATGCCAATAGAGGTAGGTGGTGTATACTAGAAATAAAAGTTTTCACATTTCTTGTATAGGTAGTAAGGGCAAGGATCATTGCTTTTCTGTTTATTACTGTATTCCCTTTGGCCAGCATTGCGTTTGGCACATGGCAATTTTTACTTGCTTGGGTAAGTTTTTAATACGTAGAAACTGTAGAAAACAAATATTTAACTGGGATAGAGAATTGGCTAGTTCAGTAATTTTTGTAAGTCTGTATTTTTATGAAAAATACAGGCAGTATCTTTGATTTTGCTTTTATGTTTGCTTTGGTTTCAGATTACCAAAAACATGTTAGTATAGCCTTTGCTATACAAGAGAATTGCAAGATAATTTGACCTGGCAAGACTTCTTACTATAGCACTAGAAATTAATTTTCTATTTAGGGAAATGTGGTATATCATACAAGATTTATTTTATTTAATGTTCTTTGCTTTCCAGAACTGATCATTCTTTAGCTTCCTCACCTGTGATTCCTTAGGAGACTATATTTACGAGATATCTTAAGTTTGTATGAAAAACCATGTTGAAGGAAAGCAGTAAGTTTGGCTTTTATGAAATAATCAGAGAGGCAGATAGACATGGAAAGGATCACATGGCCAGTTTATTTCTATCTTGCCATCTAGATGACCTAATTTGTTGGTTAGAATTTATTATATCTGTGCCTCCCCAACTGCCTTTAAAAAAATAAAAGTTTTCTTTAAAAATACTTTTTTTCTAAAATAAATTAGCATTTTGGGAGGTGAAGGCATGTCCTGCATATTAAAATAAGCCTTAAAACTGGTGTAATACTTCAAAATTCCTTGGGCTAACTATGAATAAAGTCAGATTAACAATTAGTGGTCTTGGAGGAGAACATTTGTGGTACAGTGACTTAAAGCTTTCTTCTTGGAAGACCAGATTAATAGGTATATCTGAAGATTTTGCAATGTTCGAGAGGAAATTATCTTCCAGAGTAAAGATTAGTGGTGATATATATAATTCTTGTTTATTCAGGGCTTAAATTGTGGATTATTCATTCTTATTTATCATATTACCTCATATATATGGTTTTGTGAACAAAAACCTAATATTTTGTTAGCTTGACTAGAGTAAGCTAGGAAATGGAGTATTTTGAACTTTTGTATGTTAATTAAATATTAGTGGCTATTTATGTTTTTTAGACGTTTACAAAAAATAGAAAAATCAAGCCATTTGTTTCTTGTTTGATTTTTCACTATTGGAAGAGATTATTAGGAGTTTGTAAATACCTTATATTTGAGCATTTACTATTAATTTGATTTTTTTAGTCTTAACCTCCTTTTTTCATTAGGTGGTCACTGAGTACTAAATTTATTTGGGAATAAAAGATAAAAAGAGAAAATTATAAAAGAACGATACATGTAAGATTAAGAGCTTTGAACCTTCGCCTTAGCCTGTTTTCTCCTCCTTATAGACCGATCATTTGCTTTTAAATTATTCTTTCATTTAGGAAGTGTATCTTTGACCGTCAAAACTAGAAATAATACCCTTACTATGGCGAGACTTGTTTGTAGTCGCTAATCTATTGCCCATATGACTTGATTGGTGTTTAAATTGATTGTAAGTTCCTTGATTGAGGAACAGATCAAATCTAATTTTTTCTCCCCTTTTAACAAACAGTGTGGTATTATCATGATGTGCTTATTTACTTAATATCACAGGCTTTGGAATGTATGTTTCCCCTATGATAGAATAACCTGTTTTTAAATGCTTTAAAATTGTATCTTAGGTTTTTTGATTAGCTTCTTTTAACTATATCTGTACACCACCAACAAAAAGCTATAAATTTTCAGGCATTTTGTATTATAGTTGACCATTGTCACAGGGATTCCAGGACTAGTGAAAGAGTAACGTCTTGTTCCTATTTAGGATGTATTAATGAATATACATAAAATTAGGCTAGATAATCAGAAGAAATTTTAAAAATAATACATATACAAGCTTCCTTTTTTTCTTATGTGTCATTACTGTGGGGCTGCAAGAATTATAAGAAATCCAGCAGTCAGATTTAAGGTAGCAAAATGTGTATTTACCTAAACACCTCAAGAGGCACTAGGGAATTTAGCTTTTGAGTATGGATATCTTTTTCTGTTGTGTTTGTAATAAATATGTCATTTTCTCCCTTTTAAAGGAATTATCTATCTTAGAAGAAAGACACAAACCATCATTTTACCCACGTAAATATATGAATATATTTCTGACTTTGAGGTGTTCCAGAAGATGATAAAGAAATGATAGCAGCTCCAGAAATACCAACTGATTTTAATCTTCTACAGTAAGTAAATTATATTGTGATAATTTTTAAATACTCCCTCCCCCAATGAGAAAAGTATTAACTTTAGTAAATTTACTTCTACTTGGCTGGGTGCTGTACCCTGTTATAATTCTAGCCATTTGGGAGGCTGAGGTGAGAGGATTTCTGGTGGTCAGGAGTTCAAGACCAGCCTGAGCAAGAGTGAGGCAACATCTCTACCAAAAGTAGAAGAAAGTTAGCCATGTGGTGGTGGTAATGATGGTGGGGGGGGTGGTACCTAAAGTCCCAGCTACTCTGGTGGCTGAGGTAGGAGGAAGATTTACTGAGCCCCAGAGTTTAAAGTTGTAGTGAACTTAAGATGACACCACTATATTCTGAGACCTCAAAGTGAGACTCTGTCTAAAAAAAAAAAAGTCTTCTGCTTTAGAATACTTAGTATACTTTAATATAGCATCTATGCTTTGAAACAGTTTTTATCAGTGCTCATTGGCCTCTGTAAAAGTAATTATTCCCACCAGGGGAAGTGGCTCACGCCTATAATACTAGCACCCTGGTTTCTCAAGGTGGGTGGATTGCTTGAGCTTAGACATTCCTGAGCAAGAGTGCGTCTGCATCTCTACTAAAAGTAGAAAAACTGGCTGAGTACCATGGCAGGTGCCTGTAATCCCAGCTACTCCGGAGGCTGAGGCAAGAGGATTGCTTGAGCCTGGGAGTTTGAGGTTGCTGTGAGCTATAATGCCACCGCGGCACTCTATCCATGACGATAGAGTAAGACTCTGTGTTCAGGAAAAAAAAAAAATACTCCCTACTTTTTTGGTGCTGTGTTTTTAATGTATTTTTTAATTCACAGATGATAATTTTTTAATATTTTCTGTGTAGGTCTGAGTGTATTTTTGATTTTACAACAGAAACTGCTTTGAGAGGGCATCATAAAATTCTTATTTTTTTCTTTTCTCTCCTCTCTTCTCTCCTTCCTTCCCCTTCCCTCCCCTCTTCTCTTCTCTGAGACAGAGTGTCAATCTTGTCGCCCTCCGCAGAGTGCCATGGCATCATAGCTTACAACAACCTCAAACTCTTTTTTTTTTTTTTTTTTTTTAAGAGACAGAGTCTCACTTCATTGCCTTTGGTAGAGTGCCGTAGCATCACACAGCTCACAGCAACCTCCAACTCTTGAGCTTAGACGATTCTCTTGCCTCAGCCTCCCGAGTAGGTGGGACTGTAGGCTCCCGCCACAATGCCCAGCACTTTTTTATGGTTGCAGTTTGGCCGGGGCAGGTTTGAACCTGCCACCCTCAGTATATAGGGCTGGTGCCACACTCACAGGTGCCACCCCAACCTCAAACTCTTGAGTTTAAGCAATTCTCTTCTCTCAGCCTCCTGAGTAGCTGAAACCACAGGTACCTACCACAATGGCAGGCTGGCTAGTTTTTCTATTTTCCTTGTTTGTTTGTTTATTTATTTATTTATTTATTTATTTGAGACAGTCTCTCCCTATGTCACCCTTAGTAGAGTGCTGGCTAGTTTTTCTAGTTTATTTATTTCTTTATTTATTTATTTATTTATTTATTTATTTATTTAAGACAGTCTCTCCCTATGTCACCCTTAGTAGAGTGCTGCCTAGTTTTTCTATTTTCCTTATTTATTATTTATTTATTTATTTATTTATTTATTTGAGACAGTCTCTCCCTATGTCACCCTTAGTAGAGTGCCATGGCATCATAGCTTACAGCAACCTTAAGCTCTTGGGCTTAAGCGATCCTCTTGCCTCAGCCTCCCAAGTAGCTGGGACTAAAGATGCCTGCCACAAAGCTCAACTTTTTGTTGTTGTTGTTGTAGTTGTCATTGTTGTTTAGCAGGCTGGGTTTGAATGTGCCAGCCCCTGTGTATTTGGCCAATACCCTAATCACTGAGATATGGGTTCTGAGCCAGTTTTACTATTTTTAGTAGAGATAGGGTCTTGCTTTGCTTAGATTGGTCTTGAACTCCTGAGCTCATTCAATCTGCCCACTTCAGCCCCCCAGAATGCTAGGATTACAGACATGAGCTATTGCACCCACCTTAAATTTTTTAAGTTTTAAGTTTTCTCATTAGTGTACAATGCACTATTGTCTTGCAATAGTATTTAGGATATAAAGTCAGGTCTCTGTTATAAAATCAAATGATGATAGACTAAAAAAAATCTAGGGGAGTATAACATGTGGTCTATAATTTTTGCAGAAACATGTTACATGCATATTGCTCAATAAAGTGATTTCAACATAGGTATGGCTCTACCCCCATCTTAATAGCTACCTGTACTCCTTAGTCTACTTTTGTTCTAATTATTCCTTGGTTTCTGATTTAAGAAAGATTTGAAATACTATATGTAACAGCTTTCATACTGTGGTAAGCTATAGTTTTATGAGGTGCTTCAGTGAAAAGTAAACCTTTAAACTGCAAAGCTTTTTATTTTATAAACACAAACACAACCACAAAACACCCATACCCACCCACCTACTCCACAGTATATTTCCATAGAGACTTGATTTGAAAAGACAGTTTGGTTGCTACAGATTTTGGAAACAACAGATACCATTGTACACAGTGGCAACCATTGTCTGCTTTTAGTTATGCAAGCTTTCATATTTCTAGTAATTTTTGTTATCTTCAGTGGAGATTTGGTGGAGTCTAAACAGCATCATTTTTTAATTTTTTTGAGACAAGAGTCTCATTTGATCGCCCAGAAGTTTGAGTGCCCTGGTGTCATCATAGCTCATGGTAATCTTAAACTCTTGAGCTCAAGTGATCCTTACACCTCAGCTTTTCCAGGTAGCTGGGACTACAGGCACTTCAACAATGTCCAGCTCATTTTTCTATTTTTGTAGAGACAGAGTCTTGCTTAGACTGATCTCCTGAACTCAAACAATCTTCCCACCTTGGCCTCCCAGAGTGGTAGGGTTACAGGTGTGAGCCACGGTGCCTGGCCCCAAAACAGCATCTTTAATAGGTTTTTTTTTTTTTTTTTTTTTTTTTTGAGACAGAGCCTCAAGCTGTCACCCTGGGTAGAGTACTATAGCATAACAGCTCACGGCAACCTCCATCTCCTGGGATCAAGCGATTCTCCTGCCTCTGCCTCAGCCTCAGCCTCCCAAGTAGCTGGGACCACAGCCTGCCTGCCACAACGCCCGGCTATTTTTTGGTTGCAGCCATCATTGTTGTTTGGCGGGCCCGGGCTGGATTCGAACCGCCAGCTCAGGTATATGTGGCTGGCGCCTTAGCCGCTTGAGCCAAAGGCACTGAGCTAGGATTTTTTTTTTTTTTTTAAATCACCCTTGGTAGAGTGCTCTTGTGTCACAGCTCACAGCAACCTCCAACTCCTGGGCTCAGGGAATTCTCTTGCCTCAGCCTCCCAAGTAGCTGGGACTACAGGTGCCTGCCACAACGCCTGGCTATTTTTTATTGCAGTTCGGCAGGGGCCAGGTTTGAACCCGCCACCCTCAGTATATGGGGCCAGTGTCCTACTCACTGAGCCGCAGGCACCGCCCAGGATTTTTTTTTTTTTCTTTTGGGAGATAGTCTCATTATGTCATCCTTGGTAGAGGGCTGTGGCGTCACAGCTCACAGCAACCTCAAACTCTCAGGCTTAAGAGATTCTCTTGCCTCAGTCTCCCAAGTATCTGGGACTACAGGCACCCGCCTCAATGCCCAGCTTTTTGTTGTTGTTGTTAATGTTGTTTAGCAGGCCTCAGCTGGAACCCACCAGCCTCAGTGTATGTGGCTGGCACCCTAACCACTGAACTATGGGCGCCAAGCCTGAAATTATTATTATTTTTTTTTTGAGACAGACTTTCACTTTGTCACCCTTGGTAGAGTGCTGTGGTGTCACAGCTCACAGCAACCTCCAGCTCTTGGGCTTAGTGATTCTCTTGCTTCAGCCTCCCGAGTAGCTGGGACTACAGGTGCCCGCCAGAACGCCCGGCTATTTTTTTGTTGCAGTTTGGCTGGGGCTGGGTTTGAACCCGCCACCCTCAGTATATGGGGCTGGCGCCCTACTCACTGAGCCACAGGTGCGCCCTGAAATTCTTAAATACATTAGGATTCAAGAATGTCTTTTTTTTTTTTTTTTTTTTTTTTTTGGTGGGTGTGACTATTTTTGCCGTTGTTTAGTTCTTTGGTGTGATATCGCAAAACAACCGAAAATAATTTGGGGACAGTTTTTAATTT
>CAUYPK010056198.1:0-15372 GCA_963574355.1 Loris lydekkerianus | reverse complement strand
TCTTTAAATTCGCTAAATTCTTGAGACAACTTTTGAATTTCTCCTCGAATTCCTAATTCCATTTTATTAATTTTGTCTGCAATCCAAATTCTGAATTCGATTTCTGACATCTCAGCCAGTTGTTTATGACTGTGATCTTCAATTGCCTCGGCCGTAGCTTTTCTTGGGGGGGTTTATCTATTCTGGTTATTCATGTTACCAGAGGTTTTTCGCTGATTCTGCCCCATGGTTATTTTACTTCCTTTGATTTTTTCCCCCTGGGGATTTATCAAGGGCCCGTACAGTGTTGCAGCCTGGAAAACTGGAGCTCTGTCTGGTGTGGTGGGGCTCAGTGGTTCTGTCTTGTTTTCAGCTGTTTTCTGTTCGACCCTAGTGTAACATTTACTCTGGGTTGAAATCTCAGCTGCAGGGAAAAACCAGTGGTTAAGTCACCCCACCCGCCCCGTTCTGGCACCAATTAGAAAAGGAAAATCAAACCTTCCTATAACTGCACCCCCAGGGCACCGCCTGAAAAGTCCTCAGTCTATTGGTTCAGTTCAGAAGGTCCAAATCAATTGTCTCAATTGGCACCTGTCTCAGGTGGGAGAGTTCAAGAGGTCTCTGGGGACTGGATCTCAGGGGGCTGATGACAACTCTGCTATGGCTTACTCCAGTGCTGTGTGGAGTCAGGAGAAGCCACCTAGCAAATAGATCAGTCTGGGATGGTTGATGTCTCCTTCCCCTCTTTGCCACTCCGTTGGACCCAGTCACTGGTATCTCTGCAGATGGCTGACCCAGTTGCCTGTAATGAACAGATACTCCAGGGGCTTGCACCTGCCTGAATCGCAAGGAAATCTGCCAGGCCTCTGCAGTCTGCCACTATCTAGCAGGAGGAGGTGAGACCTGACATTCTTAGGTGCTTGATGAAGGTGTGTGGGGGGGGTGTTCACTCAGATTTAGCCCCACCCCTGATTGATGTTGCTAACAGAACAGAACAGAACAGGACAGGACAATTTTGTTAGAATTCTGTCTCTGTTTCTGCTAAAATCACCTGCAGAAGACAGGCTGTTCTGAGTTCAAATGTCTTTGCTGCTGGAAGTGTGTATTCGGATGCTTTCTGGGTTTGTGAGCAGTGTCACAAAACAAAGCAAAAGCAAATCTTTTACTCATGGGTGGCCTCCTCTGGTTGCCCAGGGAGACAGGGGGTGTGGCTTCAGAATATTTAGAAGTGAGCCGTTTTGCTTTTGTTTGCGTCCTTGTGGTCTCAGCTCGCCTTAGTGTTGTTGATGTGTGTTCTTCAACCTTCTCTCTTGGTACAGCTCAAATCCTCCAGGTTACTTACTAAATTTCCATCTTTTAACTCTCCTTCTGGACAGGAGCCTCTGTGGAAAGCTGGCTTCAGTCCGCCATCTTGTCTCCTGGGACTCAGTTGATCTTCCTCCTCACAGGGAAGGACAGAATGCTGAAATGACAAGGGTGACCATTCCCTTATGTTGTGGAGTTTTCTCCTCTTTGATCTATGCTGTCCAGACTGTTGCCTGCCTCAGATCTTAAAGCATGCCTCCCTCCTGGGGTAAACTCGCCATGATTTCTTGGTTTTCCCTGTACTCTGGATACAGTTTTTTGATCCAATCCCAGTTCCCTGATTTCTTCGCTGCCTCGGAGCTGTTCCAAGAAACTTCTCCCGACCACTCCGAGGAAGATGGGCAGAGCACGGAGCTACAGCGGATTCTCAGCCCATG
The DNA here is from genome assembly GCA_963574355.1 of Loris lydekkerianus. Lineage (NCBI taxonomy): Eukaryota > Metazoa > Chordata > Mammalia > Primates > Lorisidae > Loris > Loris lydekkerianus. Next base: position 13,651 of record CAUYPK010056198.1, on the reverse strand, counting down.
GGCCATGTTTATAGGTCTTGCTGAATATTGCCTGGCCAACAGGTGATCTTCTGGGATCTGTGATGTGAATCACAATGCTGATACAACTGTATAAGATGGAAACCAGAGCCTCTGCTAACTTCTTTGCCCTCATACTCCATAGGGTTGGGAGCCTGTAGCTCTCCTCAGCCCGCTTAATAGACACACCTTGACCTTCCAAACTGTCCCTTGGCTACACAGTGGCTTTCCCAGGAAACCATGTGTTGCTTGGATCTCTCCAGAAGTGGCTGCCCACTTATGAGGCACAACAAAACCATCCTCTCTCTAGAAGCCTGAGCCTGCCACACAGCTCTCCCACGATGGCTGTGCCCTGCCTGGCCTGCAGCTGAACAACGAAAGCTCCACTCCACTCTGTGGCTCAGTCCGGGCCTCTAGGTGCTCTTCAAAGTCACTTGCTTGCTAGCCCAAGCAAGATAACTCAACCAAATTCCCAAGTCCAGCAACTACAACAAAAAAGAACAAAAAAACACAGAAAAGGCGTTCCCTGCCTGCAAACTCGCCACCACCACAGCTGCCATGGGTAGCCAAACTCTGCCCAAATGCAAACACTTGCCGCTTCTTCACTGCTTTTGTTCTCCTGGTAGAGTCTTGAAGTCTCCCGCTGCTTCCCTGTGCCCCTGAAGGGATGTTTCTGGGCATAGCACACAAGCCAGAGGTGCCTAGAATCTTCTTTCCCCAATCTCACCACACCTAGTTGCAAAGAAGCTGTCTCTAGTCCACCATCTAGATTGGTCCCTCGAACATCCTCCTTTGGGGGGGAAATTTTCTTTATTGAGTTTAAACTCACAATCAACTTCTTGTAAAAGTCTCCAGACTCAAAATGGAGTCACAGCGTAAAAAAATAATAATAGCAAATAGAGCTGGGGAAGGTCACACAAAAGAGGGCTTTCCTGCTTGTTGCCCACTAACAAAAACTATCAACAAAGTCTCTGAAATACCCAAGGCTTTGCACTAAGGGCATCATGAACTTACACAAAAATACTTCTGCAAAAACATCTTTGCAGGAGCTGCCTGTCCCACCTCTGATGGGCATCACACTTGTTATTCATCTGTCTAATCATGGATAATTATTTCAGAACAATTTTGTAATCCTCGGGGTTTTTTTTTTTTTTGAAAGTTTGTCTTCCTATACCTCCCGGCATATGCACATATGGTTTACTACAGCACCTGTATGTCCAATGCGATGCTCTCTTCCCAAATAAATACCTTTGTCTTCTAGAGATGCTCTTTCTGTTTGTCGTCTGTGTTGACATTCTGCACATATGTGGCAGACTTACTGACCTCCAGTTGAAACCAAGATCTCTCCCCCTATCTTCCTTCCCTGAGGTCCAACTCAAATTCTAACATGGTCTTGACAACACCGAATACTCTCTTCTGGTGAAATAATTTTGTCTGAATTACTGTTGTCATACTTTGGGGTTACCCTCTTTGACAGTTTGGTGAGTTTGGGAATAATATTTTGTGATAGTCTTTTGTGCCCAGCTAACTCACTGTATTATTTTTGAAAGCGAGGAACATTTGATATTTGGTTCACATCAATTGTAACTTTGGAGGCTACTCTTATGAATTCTATGAACCAGTCCTTTCTGAGAATAGCAAATGCAAGTCCTTATTTTTATTTTCCCCTACATAATAGAATGAGGTAGTGACACCCCTTTCCATTTGGAATCATTTGCTACCCTATTTATGCATGATATGTAGATTTATACAAATGTATAATATTTTCCAAATTAGAGACAATTAAAAAATCACCCTTAGGGCTTTGCATTATGATAGGGGGTTCATACATTCTCTGTGGCAAATATTTTGCCTATAAATATGTGCCTTGTTCTTGCTCCATGAAACTATTTTTCTCTTCTTCAATAAACTTCATCTTAAGCTTACAATGATATATCATATTTAGTTAAAATACAAATTTCCAGTCAGTGGATTCTAAAAATATTGTCAAAACACGCAAAAGGCAAAATAAAAAAAGACAGGAGATGATCCCTTATAATGAACACTCTGGGTGTTCATTGGTACAGAAATTGGCAGCCTCCTTGGCCCCCTTATTAACTAACACTTTATGTGCTGATAGGAAGGCATAAATGTAGACAGAGGTCATGAGATAGTAGAAAAGAAGAATATGGCTCTACTGCTTAAAGAATCTCACTGAAACTGGCAGCTTTGACTTAGGTGGAAGGTGAACAGAGCATAGCCCCAGGAGTTTTGCTTATCTCCTGAACACTTGTTTGAAAAACTTGTTTTGTGTTCAGGTCAGGGGCCACTGAAAAGAAGATGATATACTGGTAGCAAGTGCCATTTTCACCTCAACATTGGCTAAGGTATAAGATAATATTGCCTGGATTACAAATGGCAGTATCTATGACATTTGATTCTAGGATTTGGGTTGGTATTTCTACAGCACGCTTGGGATTTAAAAGCTCTGCCTTCATGTAAGTGAAAATCCACACAATCACACACACATAGCCAGATTAGAATGGAGGGTAAGAGACATCAGACAAGCAGGGTGAGATAAAAAAGAGAAGACATTGAGAACATTAGGAAGCAGTAACAGAGGGCCTGAGACAGGGCCAGTAGATAGGGAGGAAGGCTGAGTCGAGTGGATAAACCAAAGGCTCCACCTAGGTTAGAGCAGAGTGGAAGATAAACAATTGTTAAATATCAACTTCTTAGGCTACACATGTAGGGAAAAGGCGAGGAAGGTGAAATGACCTTTAAGAATCACAAGGGTCTATAAAACCAGTGTATGGTGCCCTATGATCGCATTAATGTACACAGCTATGATTTAATTAAAAAAAAAAAAAAAGAATCACAAGGGGGCTTTACAAGGTGGTGTGAAGGAAGCTGAGGAGCAGCGGAAAGTCAGGGAGGAAAGAGAAAGTCTACAAGTCAGGGCAAGGCTGGGGCAGGGTGAGGGGGCCACGAGGTAGGCTGCAAGGCTAAAGGATGTGGGAGGCACATCCTTTTTCTGTGAAGCACAATTTGCATGCGAAAGGTAATTGTCAGTTGGAAGAAAGAGGAAGTCCTTACAGGTACTGAAAAGAAGGTTTGCTGAAATCAGACATCAAACAACAGCTCTATAAGTCAGAAGTTCCATCTCCTGGGGGAAATGCTGCTTCTACCATTTCGATTGTTAGCTGTTCTCCTCCCAGGTGCTGACAGTGAGGATGGTAAGAGTCATTCCGGTAGCTCCCTGCACTGTTGCAAGGGTATTGGGTAAAAGTAGATTGCACTACCCAGGGGCACCTGGACCCAAAAGACCTGAGTCCTACAGTCTCCATCCCTCTGCTCCCATTTCAGGTGCTGGGGATGGAGCCTGAAGCTCTGGACAGTCACATGTGTCAGCCTTTATGTGTTCTGGAGCATCCACGCTCCTGTCATCTGGATCTTTTCCATTTTTGTTCCTTCTCACTTTCTCCTGCTTGTCCCTTTCTTTTCACAGGCTTCCAGGAAACCACTTCTTACCATGTCATCCAGATCACATCCTTTGTCAACAGCACCTGGGCAAAAAATCAAGGTTCAGGCTGGTTGGATGATTTGCAGATTCACAGCTGGGACGGTGACTCAGGGACTGCCATATTCCTGAAGCCCTGGTCCAAGGGCAACCTCAGTGATGAGGAGGTTGCTGAACTGGACATACTATTCGGAGACTATGTATTTAGATTCATCGGACAAATACAGGCACATGCCAGTGCATCCCAGATGGAATGTGAGTACATAGCCCTGAACTGAAAAGACTCTGACTATCTTTTTATAAATTACTAATGCCGTGCATCCTTCTCCCTACTTTCTGCTCTACCCAATTGTATGCACACACTCTTCTAAAGCAGTCTCTCATGTTTAGTCTACACCTCACACCTTATTGCAGATTCTGGCCACCTCTGACTCTTCTCTAAGAGATCCAGGCTCACTGTAACCAAATCCTGCTTTGTCCTATGTGGACCTGGCACCTCAAGGGCCTTTATTCTCTCCCTGGCCCGAAAGACCTGCACTGTGGCTCCTCCTCTGATCCATCTCCTCAGTCGTCTCCTCCTTGCACTGCTCTTGCTGTGGTCCTGTGTCTCAGGCGGAAGTGCTGTGCTCTGGGCTGCATCAAGTTCTGCCTCCCCACCCCCACTTGTACTATACCCCCCACACACCTTCCCAGTGCTCTTCTTTCTGGAAAGCTCTAAATGCTGAATTGGGGTTGAGTCATCATTTCACTTCCAAGGTCTTCATACCAACCAAAATCTAACATCCTCATTCCTTTTCTCATGTTGTTGCTTTGTTGTTTTTTTTTAATTTGTATTTAATTAATTGTCATCTTTCTTCCTAGACCCCTTTGAGATCCAGGGCATAGCAGGCTGTGAGCTACATTCTGGAGGTTCCATAGTAAGCTTCCTGAGTGGAGCTTTAGGAGGACGAGATTTCCTGAGATTCATCAATGATACATGTGTGCCTTCCCCAGAAGGGGGCACCAGGGCCCAGCAGGCTTGCACGCTAATCATGACATTTCATGGTCTCATTGTTACTGGGAAAAAGCTCCTGTTTGAAACATGCCCCCGATTTCTCTTGAGCCTCCTGGATGCAGGGAAGGCAGAGCTGCAAAGGCAAGGTGAGTCCTGCTCTCTACTTCCCTTCCCACCACCTACTGTGAGCTCAAGACTAGGAGATACCCAAGAAGGATAGTAGTTAACCAAAGAATTGTTTGGTATCAACAATCATGGAAGGGGTAACTGTCAAACCTGGGAGGTTTCTGAGTCCCTGTCATCTCAATTTGAGTCATGATAAGACACTGTCACTGCCTTTTTCTACCAGTGAAGCCCGAGGCCTGGCTGTCCAGTGGCCTCAGTCCCGGGCCTGGCCGTCTGCTGCTGGTCTGCCATGTCTCAGGATTCTACCCAAAGCCCGTGTGGGTGATGTGGATGCGGGGTGAGCAGGAGCAGCCGGGCACTCAGCACAGCGACCTCCTGCCCAATGCTGACTGGACATGGTATCTCCGAGTGACCCTGGATGTGGCTGCTGGGGAAGCTGCTGGTCTATCCTGCCGGGTGAAGCACAGCAGTCTAGAAGGCCAGGATATCATCCTCCACTGGAGTAAGAAATAACACCAGCCAGGCTGGACATGGAAGGAGGAAGTCCCCGGGCACAGAGGGAGGCCCTGGGAAAGGAGGGGCTTGATAGATGAAGCGGGAGAGAGAGAGAGAAACTGATTCATTTCTTGAACACAAGTTCCAATAGGAATAAAAATAGAGGAGCCAAGATATGGAAGAGGTAAGTAGGAAGGACCTGCAGATTGTTTAAGTTGGGGCTAGAAGGATCACAGGATGAATAGATGGAATCAGGAATATAGTTAGGGAGGTTGGGATGACCACACATGGGAAGCAAGTGAATGGTGGTGCTGGCGCTCAGGCGTGTGAAGGATGTCAGGGATCTCAGGACATGAGATGGGATATGACGTTCTTTTTTCCTTTGCCAATTTCCAGGACAACCCATTTCTTTTGCCATGATCTGTTTGGCAATATTAGTGCCCTCCTTCATCCTTTTGCTATGCCTTGCATTATGGCATATGAGGCGCCGGTAAGTTTTGGGGTTTTATTAATCTTTCTTTTCTGTCCATGTTCCCACTCTTTTCCATCATTTGATCTATTTAATTGCTTCAGTCACAATCTGTCCAGCAGACCATTTCCCTCCCCCCATGTCCTTTATATGGAGATATATACTTTCTAATCCTGTAAAAAAAACACAGAACAAAATTTACCATCTTGACCATTTTTTAAGTGCACACTTGAGTGATGTTAAGAACATTTACATTGCTCTTCACCTTGCAAGCAGTCTCTGAGCTCTTCCATCCCTTCAGAACTGAAGCTCTATTCCCATAAAACAATAATATTTCACTTTCCTCACCTCCAGTGTTTGGACAAGAGCATTGTACTATCTATATCTTTGAATTTGCCTACTCTAGGAATATTGTGTAGGTAGACTCATGCACACATACAGTAACTGTCTTTTTATGACCAGTTATTTCACCTAGTGTAAGTTCCCCAAGGTTCAGCCATGTTGTAGCCTGTGACAGGGTTTCCTTCCTTTGTGTGCTTGACACATTCAGATCATCCATTCTTCCATACGTGGTCAATACACTTGCCTCCACTTTGACGTATTATGATTAATGCTGCCATGAATGAGGGTGTACAAATACCTCTTTTTCTTTTTTGAGACAGAGTCTTACTATGTCAACCTCAGTAGAGTGCTGTGTCATCACAGCTCACAGCAACCTCAAACTCTTGGGCTTATGCAATTCTCTTGCCTCAGCCTCCCAAGTAGCTGGGACTACAGGTGCCTACCACAACACCTGGCTATTTTTTGGCTACAGTTGTCACTGTTGTTTAGAAGGCCTGGGCTGAGTTCAAACTCGCCAGCCTCAGTGTATGTGGCCAGCACCCTATACATTGAGCTATGGGTGCTGAGCCACAAATACCTCTTATATACAGCCCTATATCACATGGTTTTCACAGGTCATATCACAATATGCCTTGAGTCCTCGACATGTCTTCTCTTCCATTTGGAATAAGGACCAAGAAACCCAGGATCCCACAGTGTCAGCCCAGGAAAAGGTCTCCTCACATTTTATGAAATAATTATTATATTATGTCAAAATAGACTTTCAACAGAGTTTAAGACAAATTATAATTGCAATACCAGTAGAAAATTATTTAAACAGTCAACATATCACAATTCTGTTTCAGTAGTATGATCTATTTCTTCTATATTAAAATGTAAGAAAGAATGTCTCAGAATAAAACAAATATAATATATATTCACTTAATAGTGACTTCCTTTGACTTTCTATTTTTTAAAGTTTCAGTTTCTTCTTCTGCCTAATTATAATTTCTCAAAGCTGAGATAATTGTATTGCCTAGCAAGGCATTTTCATATACTTTCCCTGTCTCTTCCTGGAGGACTTTCTCACTCTCAAAGCCCAGCTTCTCAGGAGGCCTTTCCTGCTGCTGCCATGGAAGTAACTCTCCCTATCTGGTACCACCTACAGACCCTCTGTACTCGGCACCCACAGCATTGCAATTATTTGGTGTTTCTTCCGTCCCTACTTATAAGTTCCCTGAGGTTAGTACCACCTGTTTGTGGATCCCTGGCAAGATCTCCTCCCAGTAAATGCATCTTCCCAGTAAAAATTAGATCTGAATGCTGACTGTCAAGTTGATGGTCTTCTTCCAGAGTCGTCTCCTTCCTTCCTTTTTCCTCTTTAGTTTGTATTCTAGATCTTCCTCTTCTTACTACAATATTTTCCACTTAGCCAAAAAATCATTCTCCTTTTCTTGTTTCTGTTCTAAATTCCTCTGAAGAAAACCATCCTTGTCCTTACTGCAAGTGTAGTCTACCTTCAAGGAGTCATTGTGGTAGAATATTGCTTCTCATTTTTATAGTGAGAGTGAGTGAGAGGGAGGATGAGTGAAGAGTAATAGTTTAGGTAATTGGGAACACCATGCAGAAGAATTAAGAGGGCTGTTCCTGCCCGCAGGGTCCTTACTTGAGGTCTGTGCTTCATCAGTACAGTTGTATTTTTCATTTACACTTCCATTCATTCATTTTTGTTTATTCTAGAGTTTTCTAGAACAGTCTATCTTAAAACCTCCAAATTAATTCTGATTATAATACTAGGAGGCAAGAGAATTTTAATACTTATAAATATATACAAGTAAAATATATAAATATATATATATATATACACACACACACACACATATATATGACATAGGAAGGAAAGTCAAAGGAATTAGTTTTGGAGAAACAAGCAGTTCTAGAAGCAATTCTCCCACCTGTATGTTTTAGGACACAATGGTCTTTAGAATTTGACAAGTGTAGAAAATGGGTGAAATCACAGTTTTATCCCCCTTATATTAAAACACCTGGCTACATCTCTGGATTATATTCAGCTGGCCCACATTACAGCACAGTCATGCTCCTGCTGTGTACATGAACTATGCAATGTGGACACAGGGTGAATGATAAACAGCAACAGTGACTGGAACCTTCCTAGAAAATCAAATTTCTACCCCCAAACCAGCTGAATCAGAAAATATGGGATGGGAACCAGTGACCTGTTTGTTTTAACAAGGTTTTCAGGTGAATCTGATGTATACTCAATATAAGAACCTTGTTCTAATGGTCTCTCAATCTCCATGGTACTGGTATTTTGGGCCACAGGCTTCTTGCTGTGGAAGCTGCTCTGTGCACTGAAGGATGTCAGCAGCATCCCTTGGCTCTGCCCACTAGAGGCCAATAGTGTGTGCTCAGTTGTGACTCAAATGTATCCAGATATTCTAAATGTTCCCTAGGAGGACAAATTAACCCAGATGAAAACCATGATCTATAATAATGATCATAATTTAATTTCCCTCCTTAGCCAGAATAATTGGCTCATCATGTATTTCTGACCTATTTGGCCCAATCCAAAGGAACCCTAGGATTTGTGTTTGCTGCTTGGGGGAAAGAGAGAGAAGTTCTCCCATTCTCTAGCTGCTGTTCATGTGTGCAAAGCTCAAAATTGCTATACATATTTGTCCCATAGGAAAATCTGGCCCAGTTCAGAAAAAAAGCAAATGATAACAGGGTCAAAGCTTGAATCAATTGTACTGGAGACATGAACTATCTCTGGGTATTTAAGTTTCAGGAACTTAATAAGTTTCATTTTTCTTTTAAACCAATTGAGATCAAATTTTTAGTTGCTTAAAGATCCTGATATTTTTGTGATCATTGATATCTTCAGCCATTTTCTTTAGATTTTTCATATATCTTTCCTCTGTTTTCTTTAGTCTTCTTATTCTGTCTATTCCCAAATGATCCCTCAATAGTGGTTTTGGGAACTTATAATTTTCTTCTTAGTGTCCTTACCTTGACGAACCTAAATTTCCCCATTACTTTTGCTACTATAGGAGGCAGAAGGCTTTAAGCAGGAACAGGGAAATATGGCTTGGAAAAGAAAGGGTGGTCAGTTGGCAAGTCTAGAGGATCCCCAGTGGGAGGTTTCATGGACACCACATAGTGCCCCTAAGACCTGTGTAGCCTTTGGTCACTGACACTGGCTATGGCTGGGCAGGGCTGCCAGGAGAGGGACTTCCTTAAGGAATTGGAGGGAAAAAGCACACTGGCATGAATAAAAGGCAAATCAACAAAGACCAGACTGCTAGGCGTAAAGGGACCAATCACTATTTACCAACAAGGGTTTTGCAGGCAGGTAAGGCTTACAGTCCACTAAACAACCAAGCTGCATGGCAACAGTTAGGGACCGCTTCCATTGTACTGGAAGCTTTCCTATCTTGTATAAGCTATTGCTTTCACTTACCTGACGTCTGTGAAGTCCTTCTTCAATTCCCGAGGGCAAAATTCCCACAAAGAGAAATTCGGTCTCACTATGACCTCTACATGAATGACTTTCAGAAATAAATCTTCAACCACAAAACACAAGGATTTCCAAACTATTATTGTGAGAGAATGCATGTGCATGGGTATATGTTTGTGTGATTCTTGCCAATATATAAATGAACAGTAGTTTGCCCTTATCCATGGTTGGTATGTTCCAAGACCCCCTTCAGCACTGGAGACCACAGATAGTACCAAAGCCAACTGCTGTCAATCCATTCGTGTCTCCACAGATTTAATGCCTTTTCCATCTTCACTAGGCAGGGATCTGAGCTGTGACCATACCTGTTGTAGTTTGAGATGCAACAGCAGAACAAGTATGAATTTGTTTTTCTTCATAATTTCATGGATAGAAGATTCATTCTTATTGAAGATAAGATATTAGCAACCTCAGCATACATTTTGTTTTCTTTCTGTATTAATCAAATCTTTCACCTTTTTACATAAAGATATCACTTTACAGCTTCTCTTTGGCATATTCAGATTGCCAACATCACTGCTCTTGTGTTTTCATGCCACTGTTAAGAAAAAGAAGGGCTACTTGAACATAAGCACTGCAGTACTGCAATAGTCCATCTGCTTACTCAGCAACATAACATAAGGATTTCCAAATTATGATAATGAATGACTCCTTTTCAGCTTTTTAATTAGTAATATTATACATGCAAAGACAAAGCACCAAAATCAGGAGCCACCAATTTCAATCACCATTTCAAGGCTGTTTATGAAACAGCTGGATGCAGCCACTCATAATTGAAATAAATTTCAGATATGGTATTTCATTCACAAATATTTCAATGTGTATATCTAAATATAAAGATTATTTTTATATGTAACCACAATTACATTATGCAATCTATAAATTCAAGATTCCTTAGTGTCTTTAAATATCTAATCAGCATTCAGATGTTTCACAACAGTGTCATAAATTATTTTTTCCAATTCGTTCATTGAATTAGAATGCATTAAAATAGGTTGATATGTCTCATCAATCTCTTTTTTTTAATATTTTTTATTTTTATATTTATTTTATTATTATTATTATTATTTTGCAGTTTTTGATCAGAGCCAGGTTTGAACCCACCACCTCTGCTATATGGGGCCGGCGCCCTACTGACTGAGCCACAGGTGCCACCCTCATCAATCTCTTAGTCTACATATTTCTCCTCTATCTTATCCTAGAATTTTCTTTTGAAGACATTGCATCCTTCTTCTTATGTATCAATAATTATCGATGGTCTGGATTTTGTTGATCCCATAGCTATGATGCCATTTTACATGCCCTTTATCCTCTTCACTTACTAGATGTTGATAGATTTGTGATGTGATCAGATTCAAATTTTACTACACTATGAATATCTCACAAGAGTTATATACTATTTGGTGATCTCCATGCATTACCTGGATCAGAGGTAGGGAACCTGTTCATTTGGAAAGATACATTAATTTACATGTACTCAAATAATGCCATATTCACAAAACTTCAGTGAGAGATACTTTAAAATGTATAATATTGTAAACATCAACTTACTGTACACATGATAATTTCAACAAATCAAAACTCTTTGTTCTTTTAATGGCTTTGTCATGTCTGCTATTGTTGGTAAGCATTCAAGTCCCTGGTTGCATCATGGAGGGCCACAGTTTCAGTTGATCTTCTAGGTGGCCCTCAGTCATCTGTGACCATAAGGTTATCTTGTTTAAGTAGGAGAACATAGATTTGTAGCAATAATTGGATGAAAAGCAAGAAAAGACTTTTTGGGCATGTTACAAAGAAAGTGGGTATTCAATTGCATTTTCCATTTTTCAATTAGATTATTTTAAGCATCAAACAGGAACTTCAATATGTCATCTACTGAGAACTCAATCAATTCTATCTGTTGTCTTTTAGGTGCTTTTGGTAATATCAATTAGGTGAGGCAGAAATGCTAATTTGAGTGTTAGGACATGATTCTCAAACTAACTGAAACTTCTATTCTATAATTAATCAGTCTCTAATAGCTGCTAATTCCTCAAGTGATTCATGTATGTCATTCAGCTCATGAATGACCTTTTCTAACTGGGGAAATTGTTCAACCAAAATGTCATTTTGAAAAAGATAGCTATTTTAGAAATTCTTACATTTTTGCCACATATCATACATAGCATTAATTTTAGTTTATAAAAAAATTTCAAGTTATTTTGATGTGCATAACACACAGAAATACTGCATTCCTGTGCAAATCTGCCTTACCTAATTCACATTGCTGATTCTTCATAAAATTTGACTGTCACTTTTCACAAAGATGGAATTTTGGCTACTACCTTTAGCTGTGAAGGCCAATGCATGTTAGAATGATAAAGCAAATCCACACTGAACATCTCATCATTCAATGTTAACATATGAAGAAACCAATGATTCCATGTAGCATTTGTACAAATATAGTTAACAATACTTGTAACTTGTTGCAAAGTGTCACTTAAAATAGAAGCTTTAGCACAGAGATTTTGCTGATGTGAGACACAATGAAAAGAAATGAGAGAGTCTGGATCTGTTTACATTTTTTCAACTGTACAGTAAACCCTTTGTGTTTTCCTGCCATGAAGGGTGCACTGTCTGTATATACACTCACTAAATTTACCCAAGTCCATCCAACTTCATGACATTTATCATGAAACTGGTTGAAGATATCTATTATTCTTCTGTTGCCAAAAGTGCCCAAAGTGAATAACTCTTCAGAGCAAAGAAATTCCTCTGTTATGAACCAAAGGAAATATAAAACCTGTACTGAGACAGTAGTATAATGCTATCTCCAAAGCAATTGAATCATAAATATTTTCCCTTTGAATTTTTGTGTGAAGTTCTTCTGTTAAGTTGAAGGCTAATTCATGCTGGTGATCAATTATGGTTCAAGTTGAAAGATGCAATTATTTGTTCTTTGAAATAGTATTGGGGTCTAAGCATCCTACCAATTTGATAATACATTCTTTCACCATTTCTATACCACTGGATGACTTCCCTTTTTCCCATTTTAAGTAACTTCACTGGCATTATTTCCAGGCTTTGTTGCTGCTTGAAAGAATTGTCCTTGCTTTTGCTTTTCATCTTTTAGTTTCTGTTACACAACCTTTGATACTTCTCCTACTCATTTAAATACGAATTTAGCAGCATATCAAACAGTAATCTACCATGACTGAATAGGCTTCATTCCTGGGATACAAGGGCGATTCAACGTATGCAAATCTATAAACATAATTCACCACATAAACAGAAGCCAACTCAAAGACCAGATGATCATCTCAATAGACAAATGAGTTATTTTGCGATATTTTACGATAACAACTTTTGACAAAATAGGCATGGATAAAACGTACTTCAAAATTATAAAAGCCATATATTGTATGGCTTTTCCTCATCATACAGTATGAGGAAAAATTAAAAGGATTGCTGCTCTGGACCTAAACAAAGTTTCCATCTATGCCTCTTCCATTCAACACAGTGCTGGAAGTCCTAGCCTGAATAATTAGACAAGAATCAAGGATATCCAAAAGGGGGCAGAAGTAATCAAACTATCACTCATAAATAAATATATATATATATATTATTTTATTTATATATGTAATTTATATATATAATTATTATTATATTATTAACTCATAGCTGTGTACATTAATGTGATCATGGGGCATCATACACTGGTTTTATAGACCATTTTGGAGAACACTTAGAGCTCTAAAAATAGATCTGCCATTTGATCCTATAATTCCTCTACTAGGTATATACCCAGAAGACCAAAAATCACAATGTAACAAAGATATTTGTACCAGAATGTTTATTGTAGCCCAATTCATAATTGCTAAGGCATGGAAAAAGCCCAAGTGCCCATCGATCCATGAACGGATTAACAAACTATCACTCTTTGTTGATGATAAAATGTGATATCTAGAAAACCACAAAGATTCACTAAGAGACTCCAAAATTTATAAATAAATTCAGCAGAGAATCAAGCTACAAAATCAATGTACACATATCAATAGCATTCTTTTTTCTTTTCTTTTCTTTTTTTTTTTATTAAATCATAGCTGTGTACAATAATTCAATCATGATGTACAATGTGCTGGTTTCATATACAGTCTGAAATATTTTCACTGAACTGGTTAACATAGGCTTCATGGCATTTTCTTAATTGTTGTGTTCAAACCCTTATACTCT
>CAUYPK010056197.1:0-37052 GCA_963574355.1 Loris lydekkerianus | reverse complement strand
CAGTTTTCCACTGTTTTTGTCTTCCTCCTGGGGTCCAGAAGTCCCTTGCTGGCTCTCTGTATCCTCAAAGGGATGATCGTAGGCAGGTCCCACCGGCCAGAGATGTCTGGAGTCTTGTCTCCCCAGATTCGCCAAGCCCAGTCACAGGGAAGCTGTTACTCAGCCGCCATCTTTAATCTCTCCCCCAGATTCTTTAATATACGTTTCATATATTTAGATGTTGGGTACATAGATATATATTTTATAATTGCTATACATCCTCTTGATGAATTGAACCCTTTATAATTAATAATTATCTTTGTCTCTCATAACAGCTTGTGACTTAAAGTTTATTTTATCTGAAATAAATATAGTCACCCTTGCACTATTTTGGTTACTATTTGAATGAAATACCTTCTTTAATTCCTTCAGTTTTAGCCTATGTTTGTTCTTAATCATGCAGGCAACATATAATTAGATCTTGGTTTTTTGTTTTTTTTTCGTATCAATTTAGCCCCTCTGGGTTTCTTGACTGATGAGTTTAATTCATTTACATTTAATATTCTTATTGACAGGTGAAGATTTATGCTTTCTGTTTTGTTAATTGTTTCTAGTTGTTTTGTGGATCATTTGTTCCTTTCTTCCTCTCTTGTGGTCTACCTTTGTGATTTAGTGTTTTATAGTGGTAAGTTTTGTTTCCTTCCTGTTTCTCATTTGTGCATATGCAATAGTTGTTTTGTTTGCTTGGTGTTACCATGGGACTCACATAAAATTTCTTATAGTTATAAAAGAATATATTAAGCTTATAACTTAGCTTCATTTGTATACAAATACACTAGAGTTTTATCCTTCACACACAGTTCATATTTTTATGATCACAGTTTACATCTTTTATTGTGTATTCCTTAAAAACTTATTGTAGCTATGTTTTTTAACTTTTGACTTTAATACTTGGAGACTGGAAAGATTTATGAACCACCATTAAAATAATTAAGTATTCTAAATTTGCCTATGATTTTACCTTTACAAAAGAGTTTTATACTTCCATAGGTTTCATGATAATAATATCATCTTTTTATTTCCAGATGAAGAACTTCCTTAAATATTTATTGTAAAGCAGGTCTAGTTGTGATGAATTCCCTCAGCTATACTTGTCTGCGAAGGATGTTATTTCTCTTTTATTTTTGAAAGACAGCTTTGCTGGGTGTAGGATTCCTGTGTGATAGTTTCTTTTTCTCTTTAGCACTTTGAAAATACTTAGTATCATCCTAGAAATCCTGGCCTGGATTTCTGTTAAGAAATCTAATAGGGATTCCTTTGCAGTCACTTAATGCTTTTTTCTTGCTGCTTTCAAAATTTTTTCTTTGTCTTGGGCTTTTGACTTTTTGATTATAATATTTCTAACTGAGAACATCTTTGGGGTGAATTGGTTTGGAAACCTTTGAGCTTTGTGACTCTCGATATTGATATCAATATCTGTGGAAAATCCCCAGAAACTGATGCATTAAATAAACTTCATGTGCCTTCTCCATCTCTCTTCTCTCAGAAAAGCCCATAATATGAGTAATTTGTTTGATAATGGAGTCCCTTAGGTCTTATGAACTTTCTTTACTCTTTTTCATTTTTTACTCCTCTAATTGGATTATTTTAAAAATCCTACATTCACATTCATAAATTCTCTTTTCTGCTTGATCTAGTCTAATGTTGATGCTCTCAATTGCAAATTTTTATTTTATTCATTGAACTCTTTAGCCCCAATATTTCTTTTTGATATTATTATTATTATTATTATTGGGTTTTTTTGCAGTATTTGACTGGGGCTAGGTTTGAACCCGCCACCTCCGGCTTATGGGGCCAGCGCCCTGCTCCTTTGAGCCACAAGCACTGCCCACTCTCTTCTATTTCTTACAGTGTTTGTCAACTCATCAAACTTTCATAAGCCTCAACTTCTCATCTGTACAATGAGTACAATACTAAAATCTCCCTCATTCAGCTACTTACATTGGCTGTGATGAGTGTTTTTTAAACTATAAAGCAGTACATAAATAGTTGTTTACTGATAGCTTACAATGGGTCTATTAGTTTCTTAGGACTGCTGTAACAAATACCAGAAACAGAGAGGCTTAAAACAACAGACATGTATTATTTCATAATTTTGGACATTATAATTCTTAATTCAACCTGTTGATAGGGTCTTTCTCTCTTTGTATATTCTAGATTCTGATGTTTTCCAGAAATCCATGGCATTTCTTGACTTGAAGATGTATTAATCTGGGCACACAGCTCTCTTCTCCCCGTATCTCTTCATGTCATCTTCTCCCCATGTACGTCTTCTCTATGTCCAAATTTCCCATTTTTATAAGGATTACAATCCATCACAATGGCCTGTTTTAACTTGATTGCATCTGTAAAGACTATTTTAAAATATGATCACATTTTGCATGGCTTAAGATTAAAAAATTGCTTTTTTAAAGAGGGAGGCAAAATTAAACCCATAAGAATTAGGTAGTGATAAAAGTAAGAGCAGGTAAGACACTAGCCACACCTTCATATCAGACTAATAAAGGAAAATTCTTTAAGACAAGCCTCATTAATGAGGATTTCTACTGTCAGAATAATATTGGTTGTTCAATTTTTATTCTATACATTTCTAAAGCTGGAAGGCTCAGTAATTAAATAATAGGGAGTTTGCGACACCTGAGGAGCCCAGAATTCTTTCAGATGTATCACAAAGTTGCTAAGATAACATGATTTTACATTTGGACCCTAAACAAAGATCTCCCTGGCAAATGAGGCAGGTTATTCAATTTGAAGCTGAGCCTGCAGTAACCTATAATTATAATTTATGTCAGCAGCTCTCAAAGTGTGCTTTCCAAACCAGCAGCATCAGAACTTATTAGAAATGCAAATTCTTATGTCTCACCCCAGAGCCTCTGAATGAGAAACTCTGGGGATGGAGTTCAGATATCCAAGTTTAATAAGTCCTCCAGGTGATTATGATGCATGTCCAAGTTTGAGAATCACAGAATCAAGTCCTCATTATTCAGTGGTACACAACTGATGCATCTGTTTATGAAGATTTATGAAATGCATACTTGTCCTTTTATCTACTGCAGAGCTTCGGAAGTTGGAATCTGAGTAGAGCATGTGAATTGGTTTAAAAATCTCCACATGTAATGAACACTTTTGTTTTAGCACCATCCAGGGTCTGCAGATTTGTACCAGAGTCATGACTCAATAATTGTAAATGACCTGTGAGGCCCCTGGAAGCTGAAGGTCTGCCGTGTGTTTGGTGCTGTCCTTGGTGCTGACATAGCTCTGTGGAGACGTTCTGCTCAGAATCTGTTTATGGATTCTACCTAATTCTGTGTCCTGACGTTATGGAAGTTCTTGTTCATAATTTACCAGGACAAAGGTTCCTGACTCAGAGCATTCATTTCAAATATTTTAGAATAAGAGTGCTCTTATCTTTGGCTGGGGTAATTCTAGTTTGTGCTTGTCACCAAACAGAAGTAGACCTAATTTAAGTGTAACGTCAAATATAAAGGTGCATATATTACTAAAAAGCACAATTGTTAAATAACCTAAGCATAACAAGGTTTAGGGACATATGAGCTTCACCTTGAGGATATGTAACAATAATTGGAAACCTGGGTCACAACCTTAGGACTGGTACCAAGTAAGATGTGGTTTTAAATTTCATGGAATAATTTTGATGTGCACCACTGGTTAATAAATAATACTTAATAAGTACTGATTATTGAGTCATGTCAAGCTTTCCTGGAATTCAAAGTTTGTCTTTCAAAGGAAGAATCCATATTTTAGTTAAATTTGAGTTTTAACTGGGAGTTTTTTCAGCAAAGACATGTATGTACACTGTCCCTTTTTTCTTCTCTTTCCTAGTGTTTGCTTTTGATGAGCAGTTTGACAGATAAAGTTGATTTGGTTCCTGCTGTTGAATTCTTAGAGATAAGGAGAACTGAAGACAGCTGAAAGATATCTGCTAATTCAGAGCAGGACAATTATCCCAACACAGCTCTCAGCTTCCCTCAGCTCTCAGGCAAAACTCCACCTGTCATGTTATTTTTGGAAGCAAATTTTCAACTGTGTTTGTAAAATTAAATGTTTTACCATTGTGTATTAAATCACACATCTCTGTCATTAATAGGTATAACAAACATCAGTGCATTGTAAATCCAGGGCTTAAATCTCAAATCCCAAAGCTCTTTTTGTTTGCTGCAGAGCAATGAAACTGGGATGTATTCTTGGCTGCCATGGTCATAGGAAATGGCTTGAAACTCTTAATGTTTATTCAGTGGAACGTCTGTTAAACTGATTAAATAGTCTCAGACATAGTAGGAAGACAAACTTCTTTCAAAATATCTCAGATTATTACCATACAACCTCAGCAGACCTATTTGCAGCGTGATAAAGAGCTACAACTACAGCTACATTGAATTGAACAAGGCGTCTCTTTCCAGGAACATCGGCCCCAGTAACTCAGGCTAATTGAAAGCAGAAGTCAGGAAGTGCTATTAACAATGTGGCACAGAATGCCAGAAAAGTCAGGCTGAAAAAGATACCAGAACTACACACAGTGTCCAGAATCTGGAATTTCATTACTGTTCAGTTTTAGGAATACAAAAGGATATGGTATTAACCCTGCTTTTGAAAAGCCATCTCAAAATAATCTCCTTACATTCCAAACACAGTGAGCTCTAACCATGGTGTTGCCTCAAGGCATCTAAAGGTGTGGAGGCATTCAGCCTTGTCAGTTGTTAGAAAATTTCTAGCCTGTTAAAACAGATGTTTTAGCCTTACCACTTTTCACCGCCTCCATTCTTGCCTGGGTTTTAAACTCACACAGCCATAGTTTAAACCACTAACTCCGTTTGCTGGTTGGCAGTCATAGTCATTTATTATACCAAGTGTGCCAAACCGGGACTTAGACAAAGCCTGTTATTTGATGCAACATTTTCCAGATGTACTCAATGTGTAATAAATAAATGAAGACTGCCTAGGTACAATATTAGTATTTTGTTGTAATCTTATCAAATTACTTGGTTTTTATGCCTTTTCGATGTAGACAATGATTTTGGTTGGATAAGAGAATGGTTGGATAAGAGAAGTATAGCTTTATCATTCAGTGGGATCTTGCAAATCTGTCATATATTATTGGACTAAAAACCTGAAATTCAATAGCTAAAGCAATCTAAGTAATATTTTTTTTCTATCTCCTTTCCTCTAGGAAAGCAAAAGAGGGAGAAATATAGGGACAAGGTGAAATGCATTCCTCTTTCCTCTCTGACTTGAATCTGGTAAGGTGCTCAAAACATTTCTATTTAGTTCCTTTTGAAATCATTCCTTTTAATCCAAGCCAGCTGTTTTCTCTGAAGAGTGGCCTGGAAAAGAAATATTGTTTAGATAATCCTTTCCCAAGCCTGTACATTCTTGAGGTTAGAACTGACTGAACCCATGAATGATTTACACTCCTGTTTATTCCAAGAGCTTTATAGTTTCCCATTAGTCTCTTCCCCAGACCCCAAAGGGTTTCTTGGGCAGCAACATACTCACAGAGCACACAGCTAATTTAATCACATTTAAACTAATGAATATTTTAAAAACAGGGAAGTTCCTGTTATAATTTTCTCAGTTTTCAATAAAATCAGGGTGCGAATCCCACAAAAGAACTTACTATGTATTGCTTATTTTCTATTACATTTAAACACTTTAATTGCTTCTCTCAGAGTGAATCAAATTCCATGATTATAAATAATTAATGTTTCTCTGGAGCAATACTAAATCAAGTTCTCATTTGGGGATACAAGCATGCAGTAGCACCTAGTAAAACATATGCCTTAATATTATTTCTAAATCAAAGCCAAAGTGAAATTTCTAGAGGACTCAGACCTTAGGGTGGTACATGATAGGTGTGAATGGCCTACTAAGAAGGAAAGAGAGACGAAATTTTTTTCTTATATGGATTTGTCTATGTGAGACTCACTAGTGCAAATTTCTCCAGTAGTGCAGCAAAATCAACACCTATATGATTCTCAAAATTTTTATTTAAATATGCATGATATTACTTATGACTTCCATAGCTCATATAGAAAATTTACATATGGAAAATTGCAATACACCTTATATTCAACTTAGATAATTTCCCAGCACAAGCTGTCTAAAATTAATCTAATAGTATACTCTCTTACCAAACAGAGGTGAGGTCTTTCCTCAGTATCTTGTCTGCCCTGCACTTTTCATTCTAAAGCACTGATTGATGCAAGGAACAAAGAACAGTAATGCCATGGACATATCTTCTAGATCTTGAAAAATATGTACGTACCAAAGAGTAAATTACTAGCGTGTTTTCAGGTTAAATCAAACACTGGACAGCTAGAGTTGTAAAAAGGGTAATAAAGTTTTTATAACAAGCAATAAATACAAATCTCTGTTAGGACTGATTGAAGAAGACAGTTCTTCACTGCCCACATTTGCTTTATTTCTGGCTCCCCTGTCTCCTCCCTACAATTACATGCAGGAGATGTTTTGCATTGTGTTTAGAATGGTTGAGGGCAATTCTCCTGTCAGAGGCTCACTACTAGGTGGGAAGTTATTAGCTTCAGCTTTTTTATTATAGGGTGGGTTCGAGGGAGATTTTTATGCTTTTGTGGGTAGTTATTAAACCTTCCGCTTAATAAGCTACAGTAAGTCTGTAACTATAGGAGAACAATATAGTGCTTATTCTTTGAGAAACTAAGACATTTTTTCAGTCACTCATCCAGCCATTTATCCATTCCTGGTACTGGGCATACTAAGTGCTAGGAAAATGGTACCAAAAAGTATTGCATATTTGCTTTTTTATTCTTGTATTCACTTATTCATTTAAGAAGTACAATTGATCCTTGAACAACTTGAGAATTAGATGATGACCCCTCAATTAGTCAAAAATTTTCATGTAACTTTTGACATTCCCAAAATGTAATTACTAATAGTCTAGTCTTTACTAGAAGCCTTACCAAAACATGAAGTCAGGTAACACATTTTGTATGTTGTATGTGGTATATATTGTAATCTTACAAAAAACTAAGCTAGAGAAAAGATAATGCTGTTAAAAGTCACAAGGAAGAGAAAATATATGTGCATGTTTACTATTCATTAGGTAGAAGTGGATCATCATAAAAGTCTTCATTCTCATGGTCTTGATGTTGAGAAGGCTGAGGAAGAGGAAGAAGGGGAGGGCTTGGTCTTGCTGTCGTAGGGGAGGGAGGTAGGAGAGGCAGGCAAACCCAGTGTAACTTTTATTGAAAAAAAAATGTATGTCTGAGTGGGCCCATGCAATTCAAATCTGTGTTGTCCAAGGTTCAAATTTCATCATAGAGAATCTACTGTGGGCTAGGAAAGGTTTTCTAGGTACAGAAGGTATATATACAGCAGTTATAGTCTCATGGGAGGTAATATATTTCCCTACGAATTCTTCTTAAATTTCCCTTGGGTGGCCATAATGTAGCCATACCTCTGTATAGATTCATATGTTTCTTGGAAGCCAAAAGAATATAAACATGTGGATAAACATTAATTTATTATTTAGGGTTTAACTTCAAAGTCTGGTTTTGATTTTCCAGGGATATTTAGAAATCTATTATTCCCTCTACAAAATAATTTAAGTAGTGTTATTTTCAAAACTGGGATCCAGTTAATCCCAGAACTGTGATGGCTATCTACATTTGGATAGGAAAAGAAGGAAAAGCTATCAAGGAGATTTTCCAAAGATTCAGTGAAAGATTCCTGGGATCCTCTTCTGTTTACAAAATAATGAGTCAAAATTTCACAGTATTCCCTGTATTAAATGTTGCTTCTCGGTTGAAAAAGCAGGCAAATATCTTGGATTTTCCTAATGCCTCTCTTGATCTGATGGGTCAAAAAAATTGAGACACTCTTTGCTCTAGTAGATAAATCTAAGAATTATATTAAACTTTTCATAAATTTTATAACTAGATATAGAAGGGTGAGGTGGTACATTTTGTTGGTATATTGAGCTTCAAAATATTTTTTCATCCACGGATACAATTTCATTGTTGATATAGGAAACATGTATGTCATGGTTAGGGGTTACTTAACTTCAAAGGTAAACTCACTCAAACAATATTGAACAGAAATTCAAAATACATTGTAAAGATACAAGAGAAGCTCATAGGATCCAGAGGGCAGAAGGTATCTGGCCCAGCATGGAAGCAGACTCTCCTTTGTCCTTCTTTCAGTGTCCAGTAATCTCTTGCCTTGTTGTTGTTGCTGCTGCTGCTGTTGCTTGTCTTTTACTTTTTCTTTCTCTAAAACAACTTTCCCTCATTTGTTATATACTTGGGATACTATGTATAAATGACAATTCCAGCCCTTTATTTGTCCCCATGGCTTTGACCTCTGATCAACCAGCGAGTGTCCCTGAAGAACAGTTTAAAATTCCTGATCTGGATAACCTGATTGCCTTAGTTTATCCAATAATTTACTCTGTCCAATCAGACACTGCCCTATCACTGATATTCAGAGATGAAGCACTTTTCTCAGGTCAGTACAATCCGTGGATTTATTTCCCACGAAAGCATCTCCAAAGGACAATGACTTTGAAGTTCTTTCTTTGAACTTACTCCCTTTGGATAATTTTCATTTTTATGTAGATATTTGTTCTCCCTATTTAAGTTTAATAATAATTTGTTCTCTCTGGATTTATGTTTAAATCTCTGGATTTATACTATTTATTATAATATTCCAAATGAAAAAGAAAAATTAAGTTTTAAAAACAAAGTCTGCTAAGAGTCAATGATAATACTTTACTTTAAGCAAGTTTTTTTCCTTGCTAAAATGAGGCATTTTGTTATCATCCACCATCTCATCACTCGCTCTGTGAATATCTTTAATGGTAAATGATAAATTAACACATTTCAGTTAATGTATTTTCATCTAAAGTTTATTTTTCTTTTAACAGCTTCATCAGCTTTAATTAATTGCCTTATATGGATTAATTTTAAACTTTTATTTAACTAATTTTAAGGTCTCAAATGATATCTGGTTCATTGAAACCAGCCAAGCTCATGAAGAAACTTGAATAGTTATGCCTTTGCACACATATTAGGTTCGTAGATATATCCATCTTTTATCTTATTACTGGATTTAGTAATTGTCTCTTTCCCTAGATCTTTTTCCAATTTTAATTCAATCTGCACACTTCAGCAAGTATTGTTTTAAAATAAAGATTTGTTTATAACACTTTTTTCTCTTAAAAACATATAACCTATTTTTCTGAAAGGATAAAGTCTAACAAGCTTCTTAGCCTGGACCAAGACTCTTAAAAGAGTATTGCCTAACTAATCTACCTTCTCTCCTAACATTCCCGGTCTGAAGCCTGTAATATAGAGAGGTTGTTATTTCCCAAATACGCCAAGCTATTTTTGTACTCTACCTGAGTAGCCTTTCTTCTGATCTACTCCATCTCCATCTGATGAAAACCCTCTGTCTCACCATATTATCTATCAGAACCTACCTAAAATTTCAAGTCTTTCAGTGGTTTTTCCTGATTGCCTTAAGTTGACTTATTCAACTCCCAGTGAAAGTAATAGTAATTGTGTATTATAATTAGTTGGTCATATGCCTGGAACCCCCACTACATTGTGAGGCCAGTGACCTTGGACATATCTTTAGTATCTAGCACAAGTTGCACATGTACTCAGTAAATGCTAGCCCAAATGTGTGCATAAATGAATAGACGAACATAATAAATGAACAAATGTGTGCATGAATAAGTGAATGAATGGTTCCACTGGAGATCACTTAGTGTGCTTTTTCAGGTCACCTGTTTTGTTTTTTTTTTTTTTGAGGGTTCTAATTTCGAATGGGTAAAGAAATTATTGCACTATTGTTACTGTTATTCCTAAAACATGGTTCTTGATGTGTTGTTATTTTCTCAATAGAGTTTCTGGTTTTGTTTGTTGTTTTGTTTTCTTAGGCATAATTGAAAGAAAACTGACTTCCTTGAGTTCAACCATATTTCATAATACAGTGTTTGGATTAACAGAATAGCACTATTTTATACTCTCTTATACATTTCTGATTTTAAGAATTCAAAAGTAGTTTCTCTTTTTAATTTGCTTATTGTTCTTTAAAAAATGGAGGTCTCAGATTTTTAAAAATATTTAATCTTAGATTTCCTTGATTATTTCTATGATAAAGAAATTCTCAAAATCACTGAGAAAAAGATTATTGTATGTTCATGGGTTCATGAAAATTTATCTATGTAACTTCATTTTAGTTCATCCTAAAACCAGTGCCTTTGGGTGATATAAGCTAACTGGTGGCCTTTGCAATGCTTCAAGTCACAATGTGGTTTGGTATTAATGTCAGTCATACAGCAAGTTGGATAATTTTGCAATATGCACAGGTCATCACGATGGTCTAATGATCTAATTAGTTCATTCGTTTCAATAGATAAACATTGTTTCAGATGTTATTTTCATTACAAGGTCACCTATTGTATCTGTGATTAGAAGCAATGCTATCCATGGTTCATTTATAATCCTATGTATATTTTATCAATTTCTAACTCCTTTTTATTAAACTTTCAGTTTTCTGATTATGTTGACCAATTGAACTTTTAACATATTCAGAGAATTGTTACCATTATTTCTTTACTGCCCTGATTTATTTCTATGCCAGAATTATTTTATTTTATTTTATTGTTTTTGTTTTCTATGCCAGTATTTTAATTATAAAAATAATGCACCATTCCCCATTCCAAAGTGTGTAAGCAAACATGGTTGGTTATAAGAAGTCAATTCTGATATCAGATACTTTACAAATTAGTTGAGGAAAAGGAACACCACTAAATAACCATGGTATCTCTATAAGAGAGGATTCAACAATGGTCTGTGAGGCCATGGAGAATGAAAAGAGTTTTAGTTCGGAAAGATAGAGTAGTCTTTATGATCCAAGTGATACATAGGTGGTACATTTATTCAGAACTTACTATGTGCTTGTCATGAAGAGAACACTCTATTCATTCTTCACAACAATTCTGTAACTCATTCCTCAATGCTGTGAGGTATGAATTATTATTCTTATTTTCTAGGTAAGAAAGCAGATTCATAGCAGGTAAGGGATCCATTTCAGATCACACAAGTTAGGAGACAGAACTGAATTTCAATTAACAATCAAAGGATTCACAAACCTTCAAAGCTATGAAGGACACGCCTTTAAAAAGGAGCAAGATTTTAAGTGACAGAGGTAGCAGTGGAGGAGAACAGTTTTGGACATGTTCACATCTTACTAATTGCCAGGAGGCTTTTCTCTCTATTGATTTTTTTGGAAGTAGAAATGGCATAGAAACTACAAACATGAGGTTTGGAGTCATATCACCTAAGCTCAAACCTTGGTTTCATTATATACTAACATTTGAATTCTAGGCAAGTTATGTAAGTGTTCAAAGCCTCAAGTTCCATATGGATAAAATGACACTAGAGTGGTGATAAAGATTTAGCAAAATGTTAGCACATTTCTTACACAGTGGCAAGCATGGTAGTTCACGCTTATAATTCTAGCACTTTGGGAGGTCAAGGCAGGAAGATCACTTCAGCCCTTGACCTTGAGAGTTTAAGGCTGCAGTGAGCTGTGGTCATACCATTGTTTCCAAACCTGGGTGGCAGAATGAGACCCTTTCTTTACAAAAACAGACAAACAAACAAACTAGCAATTGCTCAACAAGTGGTGGTTATTAGTGTTATTATTAATCTTTAGGTACAGGTTTGAGAATAATAAGTAGAGTGATCAGAGGTTGGCTATGATAATATGGTTGGATCTTGATTTTCTCTGACCCATTTTTCATCAATTATATATTCAGAACACATACAATTCATTGAACTCCAGCCTCACTTGCAAAAGAATAGTTGTCTCAGGGAGTTTCTCTTCTCTCAGGAATATACAAAAAGAGAAAAATAAACTGAGGAAAATTTCAAAATATGCTTAATCTTATTTGAATATTCTGGCTACATCTCAGCTGATCACAAATTAACACAAAACAGTAGAAAAGCCAGTAGAGTATGTTTTTGAAGAGCTTAAATACATAAGCTCATCAGCCATAACTAAGAAAAAAAAAGTGTAGATTCTGGGTTTATATGCAGATTTAAGAGTACAGATACTCCAAAGAGTATAGATTCTGGGTTTATATGCAGAGAAGCATGTGATTAAGAATATCCAGATGTGGCAAAATAATTTTTCATAAAGGATACATTTGAAATGCATCAATACATGTTTTTTCAGTAATTGCACATTTAAAACAGTTTAATTTTCAGTGCAGCTAAATAGCAAAATTATTTTGTTGCATAAATCGTAATTTTTCTTTCCCCTTATTTTTGCCTGTAAAATTTTTTATGAGAAGCATGTAAACTAATACCACAGTGCATAGCTTCATGTCATCGAGTTGATGCCAGTAACCAAAAAAGCTCAATCGACTCTTGAACATTTAGCTCTAAACGTGTCTCTCTCTCTGTCTCTGTCTCTCTCTCTCTCTCTCTCTCTCTCTCTCTCTCTCTCTCTCTCTTTCTCTCTCTTTAGGATAATCCTAACTCTTTGGACTTTGTAGCTTCTAATCAAGACCGTGAAACAAGTTTAACGGAGGTTGTCCTTCCAGGCACTTTGCCTTAATTACCCACTCCATGTATAAATCACAGCTTTCTGCTTGTCATTTTTCAAGGCTCCACAGTGAATCTAAACCAGGTGACTATGAGGATATGTTGGAAAGCAAAGTGACAGAATACACCTGAGCTTCCATTTTGCTCAGGGCAGTGATTATTAATGTGAGAAATCCGGAGTGATGTGAAGTGGCCAGAGTTTCAGCAGAATTTATTGCTTACAGCTTTGGGGTCCCTTGGCCTTTACCAGCTGTTCCACACCTGGACATGGAGAACAGAAACATCCCTCTTCAATTTATCTTTCCTGGACTTGTTGCTTATGGGACTCAGATGCCAGGTGACAGGGCTGGGAAGCAGGAGTGAGAGCCTCCACCTGCATAACCCTGAAATCCCCAAAGAGCCCTTGTTCTCACTCTGGTACAGACACCAGCTTTTAATAGTGTGTACACTTTAAGTCTAGGGGGAAAGTGGGCTTATATATATGAACTCATTTTTCTAGTGTGCGATCTTTAGTCTGATCTGGGACAAATTGATTAAGTGAGCAGGACAGCAGGAGATTAGAGTCTCCTGAAGGGTTCAAGGACTCTGTCTTCCATGGTGCATGAGTGTAGCAAGGATTGTTTTCCTGAAAGTCTTTAGTTGAGTTTCTGAAGTCCAAGAAGCACTTCCTATGCCCCAAAATACCATGAGCTTTGTGAGTGTTGTGCTACGTATTCCCCAAATTATATTGATTGGTATAATTGGTACATATTAGACACTAAAAAAGGAAGTTCAGTTGAATGAACAAAGCAATGAAGGAATAAATATATCTTTCTGATCTTAGAGGCACTA
This sequence comes from Loris lydekkerianus, assembly GCA_963574355.1. Taxonomy (NCBI): domain Eukaryota; kingdom Metazoa; phylum Chordata; class Mammalia; order Primates; family Lorisidae; genus Loris; species Loris lydekkerianus. The sequence goes on along the minus strand of CAUYPK010056197.1, from coordinate 23,568 downwards.
TATTTTTGTGGTTAAGAACATAGGATTTGGAGGGTAAGGACCTGGCTTCCAAGCATGGTTCTGCCACTTACTAGCTATGTGACCAAAGGTAAATCCCCTAAACTCTAAGTTTTAGCTTCTTCATCTGTAAAATGAGAGTGATAAGATCTACCTCATCTAGCTATTTTGAGGATTAGATGAGAAAATGTATGTATAATATGGTGGATTTCATCTCTTTTGCTTCCTGACACCTGACATTTACCTAGGCTAAAGCAAAGGAGGCCATGTTTCAATAATAGAACACAGGAATATGGCAGTTGGAGGCTAATCTCGACCATATTAAAGGTCTGATTTCTTTTGCATAATAAACTTGTAGCCATCCTACTTTGGAGACTCTTTCTGCTCTTCTGGTCTACTCTTAGAGACTAGAGTCTCATCGGGAGGAGAAGTCCACCGAAATAAATAACCATTTTGTTCAGGGTCCTCAAGGTAATCCCTTTTAAGATTCCCATAGGTAATAACTATGTGGATAATATTCTTTCCTCCTTTGGTCAAAATACTGTGACCTAAATTAAATAAAATCTGTTATACTTAACAGAAAAATGATGCAGTGTCTTTATAATGTAGAGCAGAGATAGTACAATGTCAGAAATAAAAATTTGGATTTTTTGAAACATAATTATAGAGAATTGGAAACCTGCCCTGATTCCTGGATGCTTTTTTCAAAAATATGGATTGTGCCCAGGTGGCCCTGCCGAGGGAAGAACCCATGGCCGCTGAGGTACTAGGATAACATCGCAGTTTCTGTTCTCACTGTTACACCTGTTAGTTCTGCTGGAAGAATTTTGTTTTTCCCCTCTCTGGAGGAGGAGGATGCATCACTTTGCAGAGACACACAGGGACTGGTACATAATATGATACCCACCTACCTTCTCCTGGGATCAGTGGGGCCTCCAGAAAACCTATACTTCCCATGGGGTAGGAGGTCTCTCCTTTTATACCTTCTAGGTCTAGGGAAAATGGTAGATAGCATTCAGAATATTGTTTGTTTTGTTCTCTTTTTATAGGTTTTCTAGGTTTTCTAAGAGAAAAGACCAGATTCTTAGAATATAACAAGTTCTTAATTCTACCATCAACTAGAAAATTAATTTTCAACCAGAGTATTACAATGACCGACAATTTACAGAGTCAGCTTAGCCCAAGAAGAGAAGATGCCCCTGGGCAAGCAAATGGGGGAAGGAGAGAGGAATGTGGGAAAGCACATTCCTGAGTGAGGAGAAGAAGTAGACGGTCCAAGACTCGGGTGGCAGTGGAGTTTCTGTATTGACTAAAAGAAAACAAAGAAAAACCATTGTAGAATGGTATGCTGTATTGGGCATTACACGGTTTGAAAATGTCACCCAAACCCCTGAAAATCTGAAATTCTGTGTAATACTCCTTCTTTCCTTGTTCATTCTCTCCTCTCCTCCTCTTCTCTCCCACATGCCCCCCCCACACACACTGAAAATACTGCCACACGCAGAAAGTACATGTAATCAGTAATGACTATTTCAACAGGGGACCTTGAATTCTCAGGCAGTGCACTCTGCCAGAGCTAATGGCTTTAACTTGTTCCCTGGCTAAGCAAGGAGATACTTGATACAAGCTAAGTTCACTGAGGAACAACTTTTCTGGACATCTCAGCCAGCTGGAAGGCTTTTTGTCCTCATAATTGATTTTCAGCGCCATTGCTTCTTACCGGCAACACAATTGCTCCCTGCTGAAACACATGAAAAGAAAATCATACATCTAATCACTGTGTTCAGGGTAGTGCTTCTCCTCATCTCTACTGTGATTCCGTAGCCTGGAGAGAGGTCCTGGAGGGGTTTGGGGAGGTGACCTGGAATTCTTGTCAATGTACTCAATTGTCTAGCATTTTTAAAAAATCCGGGGAAATGATGACTTGGACAGGACATCAATAATACTTTTCTTCAATTTGGTTTCTGTAGCATTGGAATGGCACATTCTGTGCAGTTTTACAATGGAGATATGGTGGCTTGTCTAAAATTTAGCTACTCTTGTAGATAAGGCAAAAAGCTATGACTTCCTTTTCACTACTAAAGTCAATATTTTAAATCAGCATGTCTTTTCAGTTTTAGTATTATTATGCTTGCATTTTAACAGTAACTTTCTGGTGTTCTCTTTAGATACCTTAAATTTGATAGAGAAAGCTATGAGTTCTCCTTCAGAGAATAAGTTCAACTTTTCATCCTTTTCTTTTCCTTCCTTTTTGATAATAGAGAAATTACAGGAAGATGAGTGTTGAATCAAACACATCTGAAAACATTTTCTGATTTGAATTAAAATGAGGATAAGATTATTCCTATATTGTATGAATTAATTGAATTGATAATGAGATAAGCTTAATGGAGACTTATACAGACTGCCTTTTCACAGAATGCCTGTTTCAGCACCTTGCAACCTTCTTGGTTATCAAATGCACAAACTCAGGAAAAATCCATCTTTGGAGTTGTGACCTCTGGACAGAGACTGGGACATTGAGTATGTCAACCCTCAATTTCAGTGCATTTTAGTGGGGTCAATCAAAAAGGCACACCACCCAAACAAAATGCTTTGCATATGAAAAGGTATTTCCCCCTTGGTCTCAATCTTAAAAATAACTTTAAGATTGGAAATTTGTACTCACACAAAGTAAAACCAAATGTGCCATATGATCCTTTATGAAATGTAAAGGTCAAGAAGGAGTTGTGGTGACGAACATATCTCAAATGGCTCTTGTCAGTGTTTTTCAAACTTTTTTTATCTCAAGGCACACTTAAATCTATAGTTAAACTTCCATGGCACACTTAAATTATGTTGATTAAAAAAAGAGTAAAAAGAAATGAATATACTTACTGTGCTTTGAACTTCTTTCGAAAATAATTTAATGAATGATCTTTAAGAAGTTTCATGGCATACCAGTTGAAAATCACTGGCTTTATGGGCTGCCAAGTTCACTGAGGAAATATTTAAAGGAGAAGCAACAATGTCAGATTCTGTGAACTCCCTTCCTGATTAGACTCTTTTCTGGTGTGACGTTAGGAATCCCTCCCCTGCCATTTTTGTGGCGTAGGGTGTTCCACCAAGGCTGGGTTCACATCTGCATTTGCTCACCTGGGTCATCATCCCTCGGTGCTGGCACTGTGAATGTGCAGAGTGACGCTCAGTGTGTGATTACTAATGAATAAATAAGTCAACCTAGAGAGGTGCACACAGCCCAAGTTTTCTTCCTCTCATCTCTGCTGCTGGTGAAGGCTGGAATAGTCTTTCCCTTCGTGAAGTCACAGTTTCAGCTTTCTGTAGCTTTGCTCCAGATATTTTTTCTTGCAAAGATACCACCTTTCTCTCTTTTTCTCTGTGAAGTAAAATACCAGTAAGTCTCCATGATTTGACTCAAGTTTCAATTCTTCCGTAAAGTTGCACCTGTGCCCTCCCCAATCTATTAGTTTCTTTCCACTTACAAATTTATTGAAATTTTGTTTAGAGGGACATATGATTTACATAGATTTAATTTTTCAAAACCAGCTGTATTGAAAGCTACTTGTGACCATACATTATCTTTAAAAAAATCTCCTAATCACCCATAGCACCTTGAAGAGGACAGGACACATTTAAGTACTGCATTAATAAGCATTTTTTGATTAGGCTTTGACACATCCTATACCTGTAAAACTTCATTCATTCATCAACTTAGGCATCTGTTTGTTTAGTCTTTTTTTTTTATTAAGTTTTTTGTACCTAGATCATAAATACATTTATGCCATTTTCAATGTGTTGATTATTTCTACAAATTGGAGTGCTTACATCATACTAATCAACATAGCTTTCACCTCATTTTCCCAATTATAGCATTAGGACATTTGTGTTCTACACATGATAGATCCAACTTGTACTTGCAATGTGCTCCATAGTTGTGGTCCCCCTACTATCCCCTACTATCCCTCCCACCCCCTTCCCTCCCCTTCCCTCCCCTTCCCTCCTTCATCCTAGGCTAAAGTTGTGTTCATTTTTCATATGCAAGTGTGAGCAATTATAAATTGGTTTCACAGTAGAACTGCATACATTGGATACTTTTTTTCCCATTCCTGAGACACTCACTCTGGTTTCAGGCTGGTCTCAAACCTCTGAACTCAGGGCAATCCACCTGCCTCAGCCTCCAAGAGTGCTAGGATTACAGGTGTGAGCCCCACACCTGGCCTGTTTATTTATTTTTATAGACCACAAGCAAATAAAGTCTATGACTTTATTCTGTTGAATTGATTGTCAGGATTTAGAAAAGTGCCTGGAACATTAGTAAGTACTCAATAAATATATATTGATCAAATTATTGAGAATTTCAACATGGTCCCAGTCCCTATAGTATACTGTCTAGTTTGGGGTACAGATAACTAAACATGCGTTTACACCATAATGGGCTGAGTGCTGCTATGAGGAAGGTAAGAGCTATGGGAGAAGATGGGAGTGAGACCTAAATGAGGGGAAGCAGGCAGTGGGGGCGTCTGAGAGGAGGAACAGGAGCACAGCTGGCCGTGAAAGCTGAGAAAACAGCAAGAATGACACAAAGGAGAAAAGACAGAATGTAAACCTGCAAGAGACACAGTGCTTTCAAGGAACCGGAAGCGGCTCATTGTGGTGGAAATAAGACAGAAATGAAGGGCAGAAGCATTGAGAAATGAAGCTGGAGACGCAGGGAGCAGACTGGAAGGGGCTTGTGAAACAATAAATTTGAGCCTCTTCCTGAGGGTAAAGGGAAAGCACTGAATTGTTTTAAACAACTGAAATAAATGGCTACCATTTTACTTGGCAGAAGTACAGATACCATAATTCTTTTGTTTTTATCAGGGCATTTTGTACAGCTGAATATCCATATCGAAATTTAAAACCATGCTGTTCTCTATGCAGATTTTTAAAAATTACTTCTTTACACCGCTCAATAGTAAGTCCCATCAAATGCGACAGCCCATTTGATTTGTGAGACTTATGTTGTGATTTAAGCCTTTTTTAGTATCTTACTAGTTTTCCTGTGAAACACTTACTGCTCCACTTTGGTCTTGGGGTGGATAACCGAGCATTCTGTGTGATGAGTATCCAACTTCCTCGTACCTCTCTCATTCTAGCCTTCTTTTCCATCAGCCCCTTCCCACTAAGGGCTAATCTTTCTATCAAGTTCTTTTCTGAATCCTTCCTGCTTCTCTTCTATTAATGCACCTTCTTGTAAATTCTCATGGATTCTCAACAAGTTCCTCCCTCTCAGTAGGAACTAAAACAAGAAACCTGTTGGTTATTAGTGCTTGCTTTCTCGTCTTTACTGAATTAAAAGAGAGTTGGATTAACATGCTTCTAAAATACCTCAAGAAGTTGTATGCAGAAAAAGTTTCTGACCCTCCACCTTTGTCTGATTGAGTACTGGTGATGGCTCCCATGCTATGCACGCTGCAGACTCTCAAGCCCCACACAGCCCCACTGAGTTAGAACCTGGGCTTTAGCAAGGTCTCTGGGTGATGTGGATGAGTATTAAAATCTAAGAAGCCCTTGGTCAGTGTCATCTGTTGTGGAACAATCATAGCAGGTAAGGCTATTTCACCTAGAAATTGTATTGGGTTTCCCTCTTTTCAACATTCTGGGATAGCCCTTATTCCTTTGCAATAAGTTTGGTCATGCTGATTTTGCAAGTTACTGACATTCTTCCAATAATATTCCTTTTCTCTTAAGATAGAGTTAGTGTCTATTACTTGCAATTAAAAAACCCCTAACTGATGCACAGCTTATTTTAATTTTGTTTTCATTGCCTCCCCAACATTTGTAAACTTTCTACTATGTGCATATTCTACTTTTATAATCAGCAAAACAAATAAGTTATTTTAAAAAATATGCCTGCTTGAAACCAGGGAGTTGTGAATCTAAATGACATTGCTTTGAACCTTTATGCTTACAGAAAATCAAACCTATATTGCATGTCAGTGTTCTGCCCTCTGCCTGCACTGTGATAAATCAGAAGCAGCTGTGTGACTTTCACTATTGTTTTTGAAAGGATGTTTTTGAGGATATTGTTCATGAATCTCATAGTATCTCCCTTCTGAGGATCCACTGGAAAATTTCTCTTACGCCTAAGGACTGAGAAAAGCTAAACATCTCCTGAGAACTAATGTTTTACATCCAAAAAAATCAATTGCTTCTCCAAAATTTCTTACCATTAGAATCCCCTGGATTGCTTGGTTAACTGGATTTATGATGCACTAAATTAGAATATTCAAAAGAGAAAACATGATTGTCGCGAGAAACTAATTGGTTTTTTCTTTGCTTTCTGTGGGTTGAGAATCTACCTGCACTTTAGTTTCACCTAGAAAAGTTTTAGAACCTACAAGGCCCTGGCCCCAGCCTACTTCATTTACAGCAGAAGCACTGAAAGTGGAATTAAAAAGAAACAAAAAGCACCTAGTAATTATAGCATGCAGTCAAACTTGAAAAATGCTGTTATGGATGAATTTGCTGCTCATTCAATTTTCCAATTATTATCCAAATAATAACCATTCTAAAATTAAGTATATACCACAGTTTTATTTTGCTATTCTGCTAATTTTTCAATTTTTTTCTGATTTTTTTGAATGAAATTTGAAGATTTATTAAAATTTCATGCTCTTCATTATATTCTTAAATATTGACATCAACATTCCAAATGCTTTGTGACTGTACTCAATGGGTCCATGTTGCGTATGAATTACATAGTCTATGAGTAGTTACCAACCAATCTCGTTCCTATTTCATCCTAGTAGTTAGATAAATGAATGAATGAAAGAATGAACTGAGTAGCCAAAACCAATGATCAAATATTCTGTTACATACACCATAACCTTAGAGGATGAAAGCAACATTTCCCCAAGAAATTTCTCTCCCTGACAACTCTCTAATCATCCAGTAATAACTGCAGAGGATTGAGGCAATCTGACAAGACACAGAAGCAGAACCTAAATAAATTTGTTCCTGTAATGTAATTTGGGGGTTCAGGGAAGGGTCTTGGAGCTGTGGAATGTGAGAAGGAAAAGCAAGGGTAGATTTGGGGGATAGAGAATATCCTTTTGCTGAAACAACCAGCTGTTCCTCCCTGTGGGGAGAACCCACACTCCATGCTGCCACCTGACTTCCCAAGTCCTTCATGATGCACGTCATCACTTGTGACACATGTTCAGGCCAAAGGCACATTCAGGAGGCTTGAAGAACCTTTATGCCCATTCCCCACCTACAAAAGTTTATGGACTCTCTCATGAGGGCTCATTGCCAACTCTTGCTATGCCAGAAGCCATAATGGTGATAATAACGGCCCTCACAGGGCACAGTTAATGCCTTGCCTGCATTCTGTCAACAAGCCCCTACCCTTCACCAGTTAACGATGCTTTCAGCATTCCTACTACCCAGGAACAGCATCTCTGAACATATCCCTGAATCATGACCCGATTCTAAAAGAATTAGTCTTACACTTCTGTTTCTACCTATCTGCTGCTTTTCTTTCAAACCAATAGCCATATGGAATGAATCAATAATAATAATAATAGTTAACATTTACAGCTGGTTCTCAACTTCTGATGGTTCAGCTTAGAATTTTTTGACTTTACAATGGTGCAGTGTGAAAGTGTTACACATTCAGTAGAATCTGTGCTTCAAATTTTCAATGTTGATCTCTCCCCAGACTAGTGATATGCCATACCTTACTCTCTTGCAATTCTGGGCAGTATCAGGGAGCCACAGCTCCCAGTCAGCCACATTGACATGTGACGATGAGTTTATTGGAATGTAACCCCATCAAAAGTGGAGGACCATCTATCCTGAATCCTTATCTTGTTGCAAGCAAGCATTTTCATGTGTTAACTCATTTGATCTTCACAAAAGGGGTAGGTGCTATGATATTATATCTACTATTCAAATGAGACATAGAAAGGCGAAGTAAATGGCCCAAGCCTGCACCATAGTGGTGAAATTGTTAGGAGTGGAGCCCCAGAGTCCACATGCCTAATCACTTTCCTGTGATCATGTCATCGCTGCACACCACACAGGCAACAGCATGGTTTATCTAGCTCACCACCTGGGGATCTGGTTATTGCTTACTATACTTCTTTTACTGGAATTCATCCTTGTGTTGTAACTATGGCTTTTACTCATATCCCTTGCCAAACCACCTCACACCACCCTAACAGAAGGCCAGCAAGATCCTGAGAGAGCCACTGGCTATTCAAGGAGTTCTTAAAAACTCCCTTCAGCATGCCAAAGAGAAGTATAAAGTGTACAGCGATAGGCACCAGGTCTCAGGAGAGAAAATCTGACAGTGAGATGCCATCTGTTTCTCCTCCTATCTACACGGACCATCTGCTCTTGCTCAAAATACTGCACAACTGCTACTTAGGGTCATTTAAGGTCAGAGAAATCATCAACCCTTCAACTGTGTCTATCCATGTTCCCACCTGGTCTATTGCTTGTGCCCGCCATGCTTGGCTCACCAGAGCCCCACACATCACTGCCCAGGCCTGCGTCCAGTCCTGACAGCAAGGTGGAGAATCAGAATATGTGGAAGGGGAATACTGGATTCCCCTTAGTATGAAGGCTGACTTCAGAAGCGGGCAAAATTAAAAGTATAGCTGAAAATTATTCAAGGAAACCTTCCCTCACAATATTAACATCAGGTAAAAAAAACTTGAGATCCTTGTTTGGGAGAAGAAGCACTAAAAGGAATAAGATGAAATTATGTTCATTTTACTCCTGGCCATGTAAACGTGGCCCCCACCTATCATACTTTTACTGGGTCACAAAAGCAATTCACCAGGAGCTGCTTTGTCCCACACAGCTCTTCCCCATTATTCCTACCCTCTTTTCATTCATGGCCTTTCTGCTGTGTGTGCGGATCTGCATTCCAACACCAGGCACTACCTCTGGCCCTGCCACAATGTCAAGCCATCTCAGCTGGACCCTTCAGAAGCACATGCTGAGACAGAGGCTCATGCTGAGAACTGTGAGAGGAAGGAGAGGAAATAGAATTGGGCTGCAAGGCAAAACTAAACTGTGTATAGACCTAACACAATCTCTGCCAACTGCATGCTCTTGAGGGTGTGTTGCCCGTCAGAGTTGCTCTTTGTTGGGCCAAAATGACTGGCATTCTGCCTGGCTCAGTCTGCAGATGAGGGTCACCCTGGGAAGGGTGTGACCTAAGTGAGGCAGCTCTTTTTGTTGAGACAGCTGCTAATGGGCTGGCAACTGGAGGAACTGTGCCTGACTGCCCTCTCACATCTGGGCAGCAAGTGCTTCCTAGAAAGGGATCTGGATAACATATCCCTCAGTCTACCACAGTTGCCTTTTCTCATGTTTCTCGGCAGGCTGAATAATGAGGTCCCGGGTGTGGGATTCTTACTCAACTTGATCTTCCAGCTCCATCTCACACCGTGTTCAGTGATGACTCCATGCTCTGGGTCCCAGCTCAGGGAATCAATCCCATGTCTGGGTGGTGTAGAGGTGGAGCAGCGGAGGCTTTAAACCTGAAGAGGATGAACTCTTCCATGACGAGTCCTGTTCTCTGTTCAGAGATTCATCTTTCTGAGCTATTAGAAGGGGCTCTTGGGACTGGTCATGGTTTCCTGTCCTTTCTCATTTCTCTCATCTTCCCTCAGGCTTTCTTCTTACCCACTTCCTTGAAGAACTCTGGGCTTCTCCCCTTTTTGAAGATTTCCTTTGTTCTGCCATCTTAAATGGACCTCTTTTTTAGTTCTGGGATTATGTTTTTTTCAAAACTGATTCAGTGCATCTCAAACTTTTCCACCAAAGAATTCCTGACTTCAGAGAAGGAGACTATGTACTCCTGGGGGTCCCAAAAGGATAGCCCAGAGCTGTTTTCTCTAGGCATAGAATTTCTTTGAAGTCTCTGTATTTTATCTTAAAAATTCACATGAATTTTGTATTTTACTCTATAAACTGTATGTGTTAGTTTTAATATTAAAATACTGTTTTAAATTACTAGTGAATAAATTTATTCAAGAAGATGTAGCAATTTATGCATGGTTTCATGTACCTTATGAAGTAACCTTGCATGTATCAGCTTTAAATTTATAGAACTTGGAGGTTATACTTCTGCAACTGGGATGTAAATATGGCATAAGATCTTAGGCTATGTTTTTAACATCAACTTACATGCAATGAATTATGTTTTGCAATATTCTATTTTAATGTGGATTCAAAGTAAAATGATATATATGAAAAAGGTCAACATATTTCTTCTAAGGGTAGAGAGAGAATTTCCCAACTAATCAGAAATTAGATGTTCAGTTCAACTAGGTATCAATAAATAATCTCTACAAGTTATACTTTATAAAGTGGAAACATTATTTAAGCACAATTTATTAAAGACATTTATATGAGGCTTAGAGTTCTTTGATAGCCTTGCTTAAGAATATAATTTATAAATCTAAAATGTCATGATTTCCTACTCAAGAGAAAAAAATAGTATATAATTTAGGACAATTTATATTGAATTTTTTTCAATAAATTGGTTCTTAATTTAATTTAATATTATTTCAAAATATTAATGTAGTAAAAATACTTTAGGTTATATGGATTTACTTTTTTAATGCCTGATCCCCAGCTATAGGTGTGCCCATCACCCAAATTGCATTCTTTTTACACGATAGGTAAGTGTTTGCTCCTCCCTTTCCCCCTCTCTCTCCCTGGTTGATTTCTACCTAGTGGAAAAGAAGACTTTCCATCAAAAAGATACATATACTTGAATGTTTATTGCAGCACAATTTACAATTGCAAAAATGCGGAATCAATCCATGTGTCCATCAATTAATGAGTGGATTAATAAAATGTGGTATGTGTATACCATGCAGTACTAATTAGCCATAAGAAAAGATGAATTGATACCTTTTGGGACAATCTGGATGGAACTAGAGACCAGTCTCCTAAGTGAAGTGTTTTAAGAATGGAAAAATAAACACCACACTATTACATTGGAACTGACTGATGGGGACAAACTGACTTTTGTGAGAATCAAACAGTACTCATTCATTCATCCATTCAATAACTGGTGAGCTCTGTGGAGGATCTACTGTGTATGAGGGGTTTTATGCTAGGTCCTGGGAAAGAATAAACAAAGACCAACCGGGTCCTCTCAGACAGTATCTTTTGCAGAGGCAGGGGTCGGGAGGGGATATAACTGAGAATTTAAAGTAGTAATCTTTGGCAAGAATCTAGAGTGCGGGTATTCTGAATGAAAGGCAGACACATGCACTTTGATCATTATGCAGGTACAGAGAAGACATAAAGCCCTTTTACAAATGCTGAAAACCTTTAACTGAAAAATATGCGTCAGTGGACACCCCTTCCAGCTCTGTATATAGATGATTCCTGGACATATCTTAAGCCAAACATTTTCTAAAAACTAATCTGCATATTTGAATTAGACACTAAGTAAAATCCTTAGTGTCCATTAATTATGCAAGTATTCTGGAAGATACACAATGCAAAATAATCATATAATTGTTCATACAGTTTCCCATGCATGAAAAGATCACCCCTAAGAAGTGATGCAATGGTGCCCCAATTTTAATGTCTGCATAATCTCTATTATATATGATTACTTCATTTCTCCAATTATTTATTCAATAAATGTTTTCCTGAGGAAACTGCTCTGTGCTATGTCTTTTCCCAGGTGCTACATAGATAGCAGCAGAAGAAAAAAATACTCTCTGCCTTCTCAGAAGCTTATTTACAGAAAATAATTTTAAAAAAAGCAAAAGTTCATGAAAAGTGTATTTTGATAGCGAACAACTGGATGGGTTACTTTAGATATGATATTTGGGGAAGGCCTCTTCAAAATGCAGATATGTTATCTCAGATCTCAGACAGAAAAAGGAGCTAGCCTTGTGAAGAACTAGGGCAAAAGCATTTCAGGCACAGAAAACAGCATATGCTAATGCTCTATGTGGGAAGCCTTTAAATGTTTGAGAAAAAGAAAGAAGAGCAGTGCAGCTGAACCACCATGAATGAGGGAAAGAGTAGCACACAATTAGGTGGAAATGAAAGTGAGGGCCGGACAAAAGAAAGAAGTTCCAAATTCACTGCAAGTGTATTAGGGTACCATTTCACTGATGTAAGCAAGAGAAAATACAAAATGGCATATATTTTGGAAATATCAGCATGATAGCTGTATAGAGGACAGATTTAGGGGAACAAATAAGACACAGAGAGACCCATTAGAAATGTCATTGAAGTAGCTTCAGGAGAGGTTTGATTGTGACTTGGATGGGGTGGAGGGGGAGAAAAACTTTGGGGTACATTCGAGTGTAAGTGACACAACTTGAAGAGAATAGAGGAGAGAAAGACTGGTTCTTATAATGTATTTCATCTAGACATTCTTTTCCATAGTACAATACTATGATGGGAAAGACCAGGGGAAATTTTGGTGAGGAGAACCCCTCAAATTGTTTTCAGTCTGTTACATTGTGTAATGCTTTGGAAACTGTCAAACAGAAATATCAGAAAAGTGTGTACGTGAGACTAAAGATGACTTGGCTTGAGGCTTAAATTTGGGGACTCAGGTGCATAAAGGTGGTATTTAAAGGAGTAGAGAAGGATGAGGTTCTTAAGGGGTATAGACAGAGTAAGGAAGGACCCTAAAAATAGCAGTATTTAAGGGTCAGACAGAGCAGGAAAAAAAAAAAAAAAGAAAACAACAACAACAGTAAACAAGGCATCCAAGAAGAAACCAAAGGCAGGAGTAAAAAATAGAAGTTGTAATAAAACAGAGGGTTAGCATATGAGGCAGAAGGACATGATCAATACCATTCAGTGCCCCTGAGGGAACCAATGAAGGACAGATAGAAACCGTTCCTTGAATTTATTAACTTGGGGTTCATTTGTACCTTGATAAGAGCAAATTCACCAGAGAGCATAGGCTGAAGCATGTTGGGGCTGCCTGATAAGTACTTGGGAAGGAAAGAAGCCCAAGGGAACTAAGCCTGTAATGCACAGGAGAGTTCTCTGAACCATGACAGGTGATCGGTGTGTTCAAGGTCGCTGGAAGAGTTGTTTAGCAATAGGTGGCAGAGTGGATAGGCCAAGAGTGAGCCTGGATTGGGAGAGAACATGACTGTGCAGCTGAGGGTTTAGTGTAAGTAATAGTAATTATCAACATGTAGTCTAATAATAACTCTTTTACTATTTCCTATGGGTAAATTACTTAGCTTCCCCAGTATTCTCATCTATAAAACCCCCCCAAAAAACATCTATCTCAAAGCCTTGTCAAGAGGTCAATATATGCAAAGTGTTTTGGGCAATGTCCAGTCTGTATGAAATATTCACTAATGAAAGTTATCATTATTAGTACAAGTAGTATGTACAATTAAAAATAAAATATTCATGATACTGAAACAAAGAATATGTTATTGTTTGAAATTATAGCAATTGAACAATTTAATCCTAGAAAGAACATTAGGTAGAGGTTCAAATATGTATTTTCACATTTTACTTTCACTTCAGCCCCTGGAAACCTCTATTCTACTGTTCCTATGAATTTGTCCATTCTATAAGGCAAAGTAGAAAAAGGTTAAAGTAGAAAAAAATTATTTTTGGAGATCCCTCCTGCTGACTCATAAAATCCTAAGTTTTAAAAGTAAATAATGGTGATGGCTCCACAACAATGTGCAAATTTAAGAACAATTTGGTATTTATGTATACCAAAGTAAATTTAAGCAAAACACACTTAATTCCACTGAATTTACAATTAAAAATTGTTAAAATGTTAAGTTTTTAAAAAAATTTTATTTTTGGAGATTCATCGAGGGTACAAAGAATTAGGTAACACTCATTGCATTTATTAGATAAAGTCCCTTTTATAATTATGCCCTGCCCCCAAGAAGTGTGCCATACACCTTGATCTCTTTTCCCCCTCTCTTTCTCTCCCCACTTGCTCATTCCCTTATGCCGCTTTGTATTAGCTCATCTACTGCCTTTATAGTAGAATTGAGTACATTGGATTCTTACATTTCCAGTCTTGTGATGCTCACACATGGTTGTGCAGTTCTCCCAACACCATTTATTTGGTTGTTGTTTCCTTAGTTGTACAGAAGCTATTCAGGTTAATTAAGTCCCATTTGTTATTTTTGTTGTTGATGCTTTACTAAGAAGAAGAATGTGTTCCACCTCTATCCAGCTTAATACAAAATATGTAGTCTCCATCTTTTTAGTGGCTGAAGTGTATTCCATGGTACACATATAACACAGCTTGTTAATCCATTCTTAGGTTAGTGAGCATTTAGGCTGTTTTCACATTTTTATGAATATAAATTGAGCTGCGATAAACAGTCAAGTGCATATGTACTTATTATAAAAGGATTTCTTTCCTTCTAGGTAGATGCCTATAATAAGATTCCTGGATCAAATAGGAGGTCTAATTTGAGTTCTTTGAGAATTCTTCATATTTCCTTCCAAAAAGGTTGTATTAGTTTGCAGCACTATAAAACTGTTCCCTTCTCTCCACATACACACCAACATCTGCAGTTTTGAGATTTTGTGATGTGGGCTATTCTCACTGGGGTTAGGTAATATCTCATGATAGTTTTGATTTGCATTGCTCTAATGATTAGGAACAATGAGCATTTTTTCATATGTTTGTTAACTGTTCATCTGTCTAGAGAAGGTTCTATTGATCTCTCTTTCCCAGTGATATACAAGATTGTTGGGTCTTTTTTTGTTTATTAACTTGAATTTTCTGTGATCCTAATTATCAAGCTTTGTCCAATTCATAACATACAAATATCTTTTCCCATTATGAAGGTTGTCTGTTTGCTTTGGTTTTTGTTTCCTTAGATGTACAGAAACTATTCCATTTAATTAAATCCCATTTGTTATTTTTGTTTTTGCAATTGCCATGGAACTCTTCTTCATAAAATCTTTCCCTAGGTTGATACCTTCAAGTGTTTTCCCCATACTTTCTTCAAGGATTATAATTGTTTCATGCTTTATATTTAAATCTTTATCCAGCTTGAATCAATTTTTGTAACTGCTATGAGGTATGGGTCCAGTTTCAGTCTTTTATGTGTGGTTACACAGTTCTCCCAACACCATTTATTGAATAGAGATTCTTTTTCCCAGGTTATGTTCTTATTTGGTGTTTCAAAGATCATGTGGCTATAAGAGGTTAGTTTCATCTCACTGTTTTCTATTTGGTTCCAAATATCAATGTCTCTATTTTTGTACCAGTACCATGCTGTTTTGATAAATTTGGCCCTGTAGTATAGTCAAAAGTCTGGTAGGGTAATACCTCTGGCTGTTTTTATTAGTAAGATTTGCCTTGGATATACAGGGATTCTTCTGGTTCTATACAAAACAAAGAATTTTTTTTCAAGTCCTGAAAGTGTGATGATGGTATTTTTAATGGGAATTACATTGAATCTATGGATTGCTTTTGGGTATTATAGACATTTTCTCAATGTTATTTCTTCCCAGCCATGAGCATGGCATGTTCTTCCATTTGTTAATATCTTCTGCTATTTCTTTTCTTAGGGTTTTATAGTTTTATTTATAGAGGTCCTTCATTGTTTTGTTAGGTATATTCCTAGGTCCTTTATTATTTTTTTGAAGCTACTGTGAAGGGAATTGTGTCCTTGATTAGCTTCTCATCATGGCTGTTATTAACATATACATAAGCTGCTGATTTGTGGACATTAATTTTATATCCTGAGACATTGCTGGATTTTTTGATCACTTCCAGGAGTCTTGTGGTTGAGTCTTTGGGGTTTTGTAAGTATAAGATCATATCATCAGCAAAGAGTGAGAGTTTGACCTCCTTTGCACTCATTTGGATGAGCTTTATTTCCTTCTCTTGCCTGATTGTATTGGCTAGAACTTCCAGCACTATGTTGAATAGTAGTGGGAATAGAAGACAACCTTGCCTGATTCTAGTTCTAAGTGGTAAAGCTTTCAGTTTTACTCCACTCAGTATAATATTAGCTGTGAATTTGTTGTAGATGGCTTTGATTAGATTCAGAAATGTGCCATCTGTGTCTGTATTTTTAAGTGTTCTAATTAGAAAACGATGCTGAATTTTATTGAATTTTTTTTTGCATCTGTTGGAAGGATCATATGGTCTTTGTTTTTGCTTTTGTTGATATGGACTTGCCTATGTTAAACCAGCCTTGCATCCCTGCATCCCTGGGATGAAACACTTGATCATGATGAAGAATTTTTTAAATGTGTAGCTGTAATCTATTGGCTAAGATTTTATTGACAATTTTTGCATCTATATTCATTAGTGAAACTGGTGTAAAATTCACCTTTTGTGTGTGTGTGTGTGCTTTTTGGCTGGGGCTGGGTTTGAACCCGCCACCACCAGCATATGGGACCAGCACCCTACCACTTTGAGCCACAGGCACCGTCCTAAAATTCACCTTTTTTAATTGGGTCTTTTTTTGGTTTTGTTATCAGGGTGATATTTGCTTCACAGAACATGCTGGGAAAAATTCCTTCCTTCTCAATTTTTTGGAATAATTTCTGAAGTATAAGGTATAAGCTCTTCTTTGAAAGTTTGATAGAATTCTGTTGTGAAGACATCTGGACAAGGGCATTTTTTGTTGGGAGATTTTCTATTGTTTCTTCAATCTTGGTTCTTGAAATTGGTCTGTTTAAGAGATCTGTTTCTTCTTGATTAAGTCTAGGGAGAGGGTGTGATTCCAGATATTGATCCATTTCCTCCACGTTGTCAAATTTCTGGGCATAGAGTTCTTGTTGTACTCAGAGATGATCTCTTGTATCTCTATGGCATCTGTTATTATTTCTCCTTTGTTATTTCTGGTTGAGGTTATTAGAGATTTTACTTTCTGTTTCTAGTTAATCTGGCCAAAGGTTTATCAATTTTATTTATTTTTCCAAAATAACAACTTTATATTTCATTAATTTTCTGAATGATTCTTTTGTTTTCAATTTTATTAATCTCTGACTTAATTTTGGTTATTTATTTTCTTCTGCTGGGTTTAGGATTAGATTCTTCTTCTTTTTCCAATTTCATAAGATGGTTCATGAGTTTGTTGATGTGCTCTCTTTCTGCTTTTTGAATGTAGGCATCTACATGTGATAAATTTCCCTCTTATGACTGCTTTTACTGTGTCCCACAGGTTTTGATCATGTCTTCATTACCTTGTTTGAGGAATTTAACAATTCCCTTTTTTATCTCTTCCTGAACCCAACTATCATTCAGCATAAGGCTGTTTAATTTCCAAGTCATGTGGAGATGAATGTTTTTGTTGAAGTTGAGTTCCACCTTTATTGCCTTGCAGTCTGAGAAGATACAAAGTATAATTTCTATTCTTTTAATTTTGCTGAAATTTGATTTGTATCATAGAATGTGGTTGATTTTGGAGTGTATACCATGGGCTGACAGGAAAAATGTATATTACTTAGCTTTGGGATGGTGTGTTCTATATATGTCTATTAATCCCATTTGTTCTAGGGTCACATTTAAGTCCTTTGCTTCTTTGTTTAGTTTCTGTTTAGAGGATCTGTCCCATTCTGTCAGAGGGGTGTTAAATTCCCCAACTATTATGGTGTTATGGGATATCACTTTGCTCAGACCCCTCAAGGTCTGTTTCATGAATATGGGAGCATTTAAGTTGGATGCATCAATATTTAAAATTGAAATATCTTCTTGTTGTATTGTTCCTTTTACCAGTATACCAGTATAAAGTGTCCATCTTTGTCTTTCTTAACTTTAGTTGCTTTAAATTCACTTGTATCTGAAAATAAGATTGCGATCTCTCCTTTCTTCTGATTTCCATTTGCTTGAAATACTGCTTTCCATCCCTTAACCCAGAGTGCTGATTCGTCCTTCAAGTCTAGATGTGTCTCCTGGAGATGACATATAGATGGCTTGTGCTTTTTTTACCCAATCACACAGCCTGTGCCTCTTCAGTGGTGAATTCAGTTCATTGACATTTATTGAGAGAATTGATAAGTGTGGTGGAGTTATATTCATCTTCTTTTGTGAAAGTCTGTTGTGTGGTTTTACCTTTTGCACCATTGTGGAAGCTATGTTTTTACCTTTGCCTTCCAGATGTTTACTTGACATGTTTTCCATTTTGGTGGTCAGTGTTGAGACTAGGTCTAAGTATTTCTTGAAGAACTGGACTTATTGTGGTGAATTTCCTCAGTGCTTGTATATTTGAAAAAGATTTGATTTCTTCATCAATTTTGAAGCTTAGTTTAGCAGGATACACAATTCTGGGATGAAAATTGTTTTGTTTAAGAATGTTGAAGTGAATGACCATGCTCTTCTGGCTTGGAAGGTTTAAGTTGATGCTGTTATCCTAATGGCTCTGCCTCTGTTGGCACTTACTTCTGGCTGCTTGCAAAATTTTTTCTTTTATCTTGACTTTGGACAGATTCATCACAATGTATCTTGGAGAGGCTTTGTTTGAGTTAAGATAATCTGAGGTTCGATGTGCATCTGAAAAGCATCTGTTGCAGTCTTTAGTAAAACTAGGGAAGTTTAGGGAAGTTTACTAGGGAAGTTTAGTAAAACTAGGGATTCCTACTTGAAATGGAAGTCTCCAGTAGGGCTTCTATTCCTTTGGTACAATCTTCTTCCCCTTTAGAAATCCTTATTATTTGTATTTTTGAATGCTTCATGGAGTCTCATAGTTCTCTAAGTATCTGTTATGCATTTTCTCTCTTCTTTTCTGCCTCTTTGACTACCTGGGTTAACTCAAAACTTTATCCTCCAGCTCTGAGGTTCTTTATTCTCCATGGTCTAACCTATTTTTGATACTTTCTACTGCATCTTTTTATTCCCTGATTGTCTCCTTCATTTCTTAAGCTCCACCATATCCTGTCTATATTCAACATATCTCTCATCTGACTTTTTGTTCTGTGGTTACATTTTCTTGTCCATTTCTTTTATTGTCTTTATCATCTATATTTTAAATTTCCTTTCTGTCAAGTCCATTAATTCTTTATAGGTGGTGTCTTCTGCAGTAGTTGCCTTATGGTCCCTTGGGGGAGTTGCTCTGTTTTCATTTTACATGTTGCTTGAATTTTTCTGGTGGTTCCTCCTCATGTGTTCTTGTTGTTCACCTCCTTTTTCTTTCTCATTGCCTCCTTTGCTTCAAACAGAAGTTCTTGCTCTTGATGACAATATGTTGCAATAAGTCGTGGAGAGTCAGGTGATGCTGTGGTTTTCTTAGGAGACAGAAAGCACAGCCAGAAACCTTTATGATTCTTATTCCAAACTTAGTTGCCTTTGGTGATGACCTGATTGTTTCCTCAGCATTCAGTCCTTGCCAATTTGGATTCTTTGGGATTTTAAAGCTCATAAAAATCCGTCAGGGGCAGCTCTCACAGTGCCCCCTAAGTCCAGTTCCTGGCATGTGCAAGAGTCCCTCAACCTGTTCCAAGAGTGAAGTTCTAATCCTGGTAGGCAGAATTAAAAGCCGTGCTTTAGGCCCCTGTGGAGACCTTCTCATGACCTTCTCACAACCGTAGCCCCCTGGCCGTGGAGACCTTCTCAGTATGGTTGCCTTGCCAGCAAACAAACCTATGACAAATCCACTCCAACCTGCATTCAAATCTTGTTGCTGTATACTGTTAGAACCCATCTACTTTTATAAGCTTTCCACTCAATGCACAGCTTCTCCCAACAACAGAAAACTCCAGAAGGGCTTCCTCCTATCCCGGATCTCTTTGAGGGGGAGGCAGCTAATCTGAGCTGATCACAATCACTTGCCTAATTCATCAGATTCCCACCACTCCAGATCATATGCTCTATCCAGCTTATCACCTCCTGGCTGTGCTCCCTAAGCTATGACTCTGAATAATATCCCCTTGCTAGGTATAATCTCTCTTTTTCCCAGTTGTTCTAAAGGTGCTCAACTGAACAATCCTTCTGGTCCACCATCTTGCTAAACCCCCTATGTTAAGATTTTTATGTATATTTTACCACTATCAATTCATCTAGAAAAAAAAAGTATGGTTGCTTTTATGTTTTTGACATACAAAAAGTTGTACAAATACAACTTGATGAGTTTAGAGATTACATATATACCCATGAAACCATCAGCACAATCTAGGCCATGAACCCATCCATCACTACAAAAGTTTTCTGTCTTCTTCATTATTATTTATTATTGTTCATAAGAAAACTTAACATAAGATCTACTCTCTTAGCAAACATTTAAGTATATAATGTGGTATTATTAACTATAGACAATGTTGTACAGTAAGAATTTATTCATGTTGTATCACCAAAACTTTGTACCCTTTGATCCGTACTGCCATTTTCCCTTTCTTCTAGCCTCTGGCAACCACCATTCCATTCTCTGCTTCTATCATTTTCACTAATCAAATTTATCATATATATAAGTAACATCACATAACATTTGTCCTTCTGTGTTGAGTTCATTTCACTTACTATAATGTCCTCCAGGTTTAGCCACATTGTCACAAATGGCAGGATTTCCTTCAAAAAAGCGTTAGTTTTAATCTTGCTTCTGACAAGGCCAGGTGATCTATAGGGATCTCATTGGAAAGTTCTTTAGAAGTCATTTTACTCATGCATAAAATGGAAATAGCCTGTTATTTCTGAATATCGTTCAACCTCCAGATTCTGTAACTGTCATATTTATGTAGCTTAGAAAAATATAGGTGAAATTAGAGTACAGAAAAGGCTAGATATGGCAGGAACATACTTTATCATGAGGCAAACAAACAAACAAACAAACAAACAAAAAAACTCCAATGATGTTTTCCTATATACACATGTATGTATCTGAATTATTTACTAATCTCACAAATAAAATTTTGGTTTAAAATTGTTCATGGGACTAGATCTTTCTATGTACAAGTGGAAATGCAGTAGCTACTAGCCCATTTTTTAAAGTTTAAATTAAGTAAATTTAAATTAAGTAAAAGTTAAGTTCTTCAATTACAGTAGTTATATTTCATATATTCAATAGCCACATGGGGCTAGTGTCAGAGACAAAACATTTACTTCATTGGATAGTGCTGATCTAGCATATTCCCTATTCCTTATACAGAGGGTGCCCAAAAAGTGTATACACATTTTATGAAAGGAAAAATTGTATTAGATTTATAATACTCAAAAATCATATTTGATCTCTGCAATTACAAGATGTACTCAGTATGAATTGTCTTCATCTTTTGTTATTGATATAGATTGGGTATTAAAATTTCAATATGGTGTTTTCCTTTCTTAAGATGTGTATACTTTTTTCTGGCAAACCCTGTATATTTCTGGACATTTTTATGAAATATTTCTTTTCTTGACTTTATCTTTCAAATAGTATCAGTAAATGAACAAACTTGTAACAGATGCTGGAGTGTCCTCTGAGAAAATGGGGCACCACTGAGCTGTTGTCTTTTCCTCATAGTATTTGTTTAATTTTCCTTACAATACACACCTAAATGGTGAGGTTTTAAGCTGCACTATTTTATGACAATTCTTCCAGAAATGTTATTCTTTGATTCAAAGCAGTTTTGTGATGCCTTCCATTTCTTTTCATTTAATTGCATCTATAAAGTATAACATAAAATCATGAAATTCAACAAGAGAAAGTTAGAAATTTGAACAACTATCACTGTCGTCCATATGCTTTTGGAAGTAGACTTTGTAAGCACAGAGATAAGACACAATCTCGTTTGCTTTATGACATGACAGAAGCCAGTCATGGCTTAATTAATTCAGGGTTGTTTTCATTTTGGTGGGATGGGACAGATCTGTTAATAGAAACAATGTATAAATAAAGAAGATCCAGAAAAGGATGTTGAATATTGGTAGGGAGGGGAGAAAGGCTGACAAGAACTAAGGTCTGCAAAAAATCATCTTTCCATGAGACACAAAAACATCCTGCAGACAGATGCTTATAAGACCTCAGCTTTGGCGAAGAGGATAGATTTATAAATAGATGCACAGAAACAGCAGCCAGCTGTTTAAAATAATTGCCAGGCAATATTTGGTGATGACAACCTGAAGAAAGTCATCAATGCAATTATTTTACACCAGATCAGTCCAGTGGATCTGTTGAGCCCTCTTGCCTGTTGTGTGTGAGTAAGATACTCATTATTCTTGAAATACCAACATTACTTGCTCATTTTTTCTATAATAAACAATGAATTCAACAGCAATTATATTGTAACATTGTTAATAATTTAATCAGGAACAATTAATTTAGTGGTTTAGAGTTTCAAATATGTGAGGCTAAGTTTCAGCATACGGTGTCTAAAGAGAAATGTTCTGCTCTGGCATAAAGACTGTGCTTTTAACACTAATTAATCATAAGGGCATCCAGGCTTAAATATTCAGGAAAACCAGGCCAATGTTCTTTTGTTAATATCTTGATCACTTTGTCATGATTAGATAGATAGGTAGGTAGATAGATAGATAGATAGATACACACACATATATATGAGTTTTTGTATAGAGTTATATAAAAATATAGTTCTATAAATTCAGGCAATTATACTCCAATGGCATTTATTTTGTAACTATTAACATTCATCCTCATTTATTTATTTCCTTTCATTACTTCTCAAATGCCTGAACTTTCTTCCTCAGCCTTTCTTGAACCCCTCCTCCTTCCTGAGCTCCTTCTTTTCAAAAAGTCAGTTTAGTTATACACTATTAATTTTCCATGACTCAATCACAGTTTCATGAATCTTTTAGATCCTCATAGTCAGAGCTTCTGTGTCAAAATGTTGTTATTTGATTTGTAGTCTCAGAACACCTGTCCTGAGACACCTGCAGTATAGTATTTCATGTGAAGTTTAAACAAGTATTTGTAGCAGATTTGCTTCCCCCTTGAAAACAAATCAGGTTTCATGAAACAATAAATATTCAAGTGAAGTGTAAAGATTATTCATCAATAAATATTAATTCAGTGATAATTCTCCGGGTAGTGGACACAGGTATGGGTCTATGAGATTCCTGTGGGGAGCTTTTCTGAATAAATAAAATAGAATGATCTTTCAAACATTAAATTGTGCAAAAGCAATAGGCCTTTAAACTTTAACTAGATGCTGGAGCAGTATATTTACCTGCAGCCTTGGCATATCTTATTCTTGCCCATGTCTCTATCTCCAAAATCTTTCCTGGACAGATGTGTTGGTTTAAGGGACATTAATTACATAAGGAAATTCCTCCTCACACTCTATGAGCAAGAAGCTTTACTAGGGAAAGATATCATATGAAGAAGTTAAAAAATGAACTTCTGATATTGAATAAAATCTAAATTAGAGAAATATGCCACGCTGAAGGATTAGTTAAGATGTCAATCTTCTTTGATTTGCCTATACATTAAATGCAGTCCTTTTTTTTCTTATTAAATCATAGCTGTGTACATTAATGCAATAATGGGCTACAATGTGCTTGTTTTATATACAATTTGAAATATTTTCATCGAACTGGTTAACATAGCCTTCATGGCATTTTCTTAGTTATTGTGTTAAGAGATTTGTATTCTACATTTAGTAAGTTTCACATGTACCCTTCTAAGACACACCATAGGTCCC
>CAUYPK010056193.1:0-11760 GCA_963574355.1 Loris lydekkerianus | reverse complement strand
CCCCCCCGCGCCCCCCCGCGCCCCGCCGCCCCCGCCCGCAGGAGCGGCAGTGACAGACAGAGACGACCAGGGGCAGGGAGAGACAGAGAGGAGGAGGGGCAGGGAGAGACAGAGAGAAGGAGCGGAGTCGGAGAGTTGGCGCACATTCCACACATGTGCACTGTGGCCCGGGACAAGTCGGCTGCTAAGCAGGACAGGCAGAGTGGCAAAAACACCGGGAGGCCGGATAAATGTCCTTGGTGGGCCTCATGTGGCCCGTGGGCTGTAGTTTGAGGACCCCTGATTTAAAGTTACTGTGAGCATTGATGCTATGGTACTCCACACAGGGCCACAGTGTCTCAAAAAAAGGATGGAGTTTCTGATTGGGATGGTGACAAGTTCTGGAAATGGAGGGTGGTGGTGGTTGTACTGCATGGTGAATATTTCTTTCTTTCCTTTCCCTTTCCTTTCCTTTCTCTTCCCTTCCCTTCCCTTCTTCTTTTTCTTCTCCTTCTCCTTTTTCCTTTTTCCTGTCCTTTTATTTTGTTGTTGTTGTCATTGCTATTTAGCAGGCTTGGCCTGGGTCCAAACCCACCAGCTCTGGTGCACGTGGCCGGTGCCCCAACCACTGAGCTACAGGCGAGCCTTGGTGAATATTTCTAATGGCACTGAATTGTATACTTAACATTTACCGTTTTAACCATTTTTGTGTCATTAAAAAGAGAAATGGGAGATGATGTGTATGAATTTGGATTAGTGTACTAGAAGTTCCCAGGTGATTGGAGAACTTAAGCATTGAGAATAATTTTATGAATAAGCTGGAAGAAATTGTGATGAGAAGTGGGCTATGATTTATTGATCTGAGAGGTGACCTTCCAGATGAAATCTAGGCATGGTGTGGAGTCACAGAATTTGAGCTTGGAAGATACAGCAAAATTTAAACTCCAACCTTATCTTTTTTTAACTGTTTAATTAAAATCATATAATTTAGTAATTGTATTACTAAGGCTCTCTGAACTTTATTCCATTACATGGATAAGGAAGCCATAATCATATAATACAGCTATTATATTATATAAATGTTTATATGCTTTAAAAAGTGCCAGCACTTAGGTATGAAACTTAAAATTACAAAAATAAAGGAGAAATGCATGAGGAAATAAGAGATTGATTTCTCAGAATTTAAAAAAGATGAAAGATCTCAGATCGAAAGGCCCATTACTGATATCACATAGAGTTAAGTAAAAACCTACATCTGTACACAGTTTAGTGAAATTTAAGACTATCAGAGACAGAGGAAAGTCTAAACATTATCAGATAACATTACAAAGGAATAAAATTCAGATTGATATTACACTTTATAGTAGCAGTGTTAATGGCAAGAAAACAATGGAGTAATTTTTCTTTTAGTATTACAGATAATATTAGAAAGTAACTTTGAATCGCAAAGTTTATATCCGTTCAGGTGTGTGGGCATGATAGAAGGCTTTAGAAGATTAGCCATACAAGTATCCACATGGGAAACATTATTGGAGAAAGAACTTCATGAGCTGGGGAAACAAATCTAGCCGATGGTACAAGACAATTGACAATTGTATACATGTATCACATGTATACATATAAGATGTGTAAAATTAAAGAGTGATCAAATACCCAAGATTTTAAGATCTAAAATTTTAAGATTTAAGATTGCTGTCTTAAAAATCAGCTAAGACTTGGCTTGGCGCCTGTAGCACAGTGGTTACAGCACCAGCCACATGCACTAAAACTTCAGGGTTCAAGCCCAGCCTGGGCCTGCTAAACAACAATGACAACTGGAACAGAAAAATAGTCAGGTGTTGTGGCAGGCGTCTGTAGTCCCAGCTACTTGGGAGGTTGAGGCAAAAGAATTGCTTACATTCAAGAGTTCGAGGTTGCTGTGAGCTGTGACAGCATGGTATTCTACCCACAGTGACATAGTGAGGCTCTGTCTCCAAAATGAAAAAAGAAAAATGAGCTAAGAATAAACAAAATAGAGGAAGTATGTCTATGACACAGTATTTTCAACCATTTTTATCTCATGGCACACGTGAACCTATGTTGATTAAAAAAAAAAAAAAGAGTAAAAGAAAAACACTGTGCTTTGAACTTCTTTCAGAAATAACTTCTTTCAGAAATTTAAAAATTTTCATGGCGCACAGGTTAAAATCACTGCTATAAAGCATGGCAGGGATTGGACAGAGGGGAAATCAAAGAACTTGAGGGCATGGTAAAGTTCTTGTCTTGATAAAAGAATATATGGATAATAATTTTATTTATCTAGAGGAAAGAATTTAAAAAGAAGATAGAAATAGCAGAGGTCAAGTTGAAACAATTTGTCAATTAAAAGGCAAATATTGATATACATCCATGTGGTTTTTTATAGGAAATACCATAAATCACAATTTACAATTCTTTAAGTGGGAGAGGCACTTATGAAAATTAAGGAACTCAGGCTCAGCGCCTGTAGCTCAGCGGCTGGAGTGACAGCCACATACACTGGAGCTGGCGGGTTTGAACCCAGCCTGGGCCTGCCAAACAACAATAACAACCACAACCAACAGTAGCCGGGCATTGTGGCGTGTGTCTGTAGTCCCAGCTGCTTGGCCTCTTGACTCTTGAACTGAGTTTGAGGTTGCTGTGAGCTGTGATGCAATAGCACTCTACTGAGGATGACATAGTGAGACTGTCTCAAAAAAAAAAAAAAAAAAATTAAGGACCTCAGTAACACTTTTTCTTTTGTGGGTTATGTCTATTGATTGTTACCATATTAATAACTAAAACTGAAAAAAATTTAAATATTTATTGGTTAATTTTATATAGCAATAACATACGTATGTTAAGATAAATAACATGTTTTTAGGAATGGCATTATTTATGCACTTCTGTAAAATCTCTTTAATGGAAGGTACTTGGTTTCTCTTACCTGCTTTTACTTTCCCTATATTGCAGCATGTTATTTTGATGGAGGTATGTGAGGAGAATCCTAGGACTTCATGGATCTTTTGAAAGGGTCTCAGGCACTTTGAGAACTGCTTTTTCCATGTTTCCTTGCTGTTACTTAAAACTCATTTGCTGTCTGCTGCGTCATTGTAGTAGTTTTCTCATGTGTTATACTTCCTTCCACCTCTTGTTTTTATTTCCTGCCTTACGTTCTTTTCCAGTTTGACTTTTTTCTCTCAGGCCTTCACTGGTAAGTCTCTGGGACTATCTCGTCTCCAAAATATGTAAGCGTAGTTTCACATTATTTGTACTTAAGTGCTTTAAGTTTTCTTATCTTTTCTCTTCCCAATTACATTATGGCTCTTTTAAAGTAGGCACTCTAGGCTCGGCACCTGTGGCTCAAGTGGCTAAGGCCACATACACCTGATGGCGGGTTTGAATCCAGCCTGGGCCCACCAAACAAAAATAGCCGGGCGTTGTGATGGGCGCCTGTAGTCCCAGCTGCTTGGGAGGTGGAGGCAGGAGAATCGCTTGAGCCCAGGAGTTGGAGGTTGCTGTGAGTTCTGATGCCATGGCACTCTACCCAGGGCCACAGCGTGGATATAGTGCCAAAAAAAAAAAAAAAAAAAAAAAAAAAAAAAATTAAAATAAAAGAGGCACTTTAAAAATTGAGAAGACAAAACATGAATTTCTTCTCACACAACAATAGGTATAAATATTTCTACTTAAAAATAGGTAATATTTGTTGGTTGATAGAAAGTAACACTGCAGCAAAGTACATATAGACAAAAATTCTCTTTTGGTCTTAAATGGTGTACTGGAAAATCACAGTGTCTTACCCATTATCTGCTACTTGGTTATTCTTTAAGAGATTTTATATAATAACTAAAACCACCTCCTCTTTAGGTTTGTTGATTGTATAAGCCACTTACTGATTAATTTATTTTCTCGTCATTTCAGAAAAAAGCCAAAGGACAAGAATTGTTTGATCAGATTATGTACCACTTGGACCTTATCGAAAGTGACTATTTTGGTCTGAGATTTATGGATTCAGCACAAGTAGCAGTGAGTAACTGTTTTGGGAAGTTCCAACGTGGGGAAAAATGGGAAATTTCAGAGGATGTGCTAAATGCTAGAAGACTTCATCTTCTTAATGTGTTCTTTATTTCCTGTGATTTGAAGCTTTGACACCTTGCTTTAGAATCCCCTGAAGTGTTAAAAAATGTGAATCTTGGTCTTAACCTGAATTACTGGAGGAAAATCTTTGAGAATGGGGCTTGGGAAACTGTGGGGGTTTTTTGTTGTTGTTTGTTTGTTTTTAATTTATTTTTATTTTTTATTTTTTGAGACTGAGTTTTACACTGTTGCCCTTGGTAGAGTGCTGTAGCGTCACAGCTCACAGCAACCTCCAACTCTTGGGCTCCTGTGATTGTCTTGTCTCAGCCTCCCAAGTAGCAGGGGATACAGGCACCTGCCTCAGCGTCCAGCTATGGGTTGTCATCTCATCATTGTTTAGCTGGCCTGGGCTGGGTTCAAACCCACCAGTCTCAGTGTATGTGGCTGGCACTGTAAACACTGTGCTACGGGCGCTGAGCGGAGAAGCTATGTTTTTAAATAACAGCTGGCTGGGTTCCTGGACACACTGGAGTTTTGGAACCACTATGTAATGGAAAGAATGCTAGCATGAGAGTTTCATGGGCCCTTGGATAAGTGATGAATAATTTTAATTTGCAAGTTAAGATGAGTAGGATATCTCTAAGGTTCCTTTCAGATCTGAGGTTTTGTGTCTGTAGGTAGTACTTCTCTGACATGCATTTCAGATGAGAGATCATACATAATATAGAAGAAAATTGAGGCCTCCTGTATTAGGATTTCACTGGAGGGTATTGGAAAGGAAGTAGTGGTTGATAAGATTGGGAGATGGATTAGTGGCCGTATGGTCCAAATTAAGGGCTGAAAGTATTAAGTAACAAATTGGAAATATTCTCTAATCATTGTGATTGGGCATTTTTCAAGCCAGGGAGATTATATTTTGCTTTAGTAAGTTTTTTTTTTTTTTGTGAGACAGAGTCTCACTATGTCGCCCTTGGTAGAGTGCTCTGGTATCACAGCTCACCGCAACCTCCAACTCTTGGGCTTAAGCGATTCTCTTCCTCAGCCTCCCAAGTAGCTGGGACCATAGGCGCCCACCACAATGCCCAGCTATTTTGTTGTTGTAGTTGTCATTGCTGTTTGGCAGGGCCGGGCTGGGTTCGAACCCACCAGCTCTAGTGTATGTGGCTGGCGCCCTAGCCACTGAGCTATACGTGCCGAGCCTGCTTTGGTAAGTTTTATGTATAGGGTTTCCCAAAGGTCACCATACAAAATGGGAAATTGTAGCTGAATGCACCTTTATTTACAAAATATTTCTCTATATTTCTCTATATAAATATAAAATATAATATGAGCTTGTTAATTTTTCCTTTGTGTGGTGTTCTTTAAGATACCCTGTGGAAATATTGTGTAGGATTCTTTGGAATGGGCAGAAGATTGGAATCGGGGAAAGTTGGTACAAATACTTTGGGGATAAAAGTAATATTAAAGCCTGGACACTAGCAGACAGGGAGAGATCACAGATGGCAAAGATTCAAGACATTAAGCCTTGTTTCCTGGAAGTCTCTGTGTGTGTGTGTATGTGTGTGTGAACTCTGCAGTTGGCTTTATAGAGCATCTTTGTTAAGTTTATAGTTGTTAATAATTTTAGTTGTCATTTTTTTCCTGAGGTCTCCTATCACCACTAAAAAATTAAGCATGAGCATTTTAGCAAAGAGTATTTAATTTTTTTGGAGACAGCCCAGGCAAGAGTGCTCTGGTGTTAGTTTAGCTCACAGCACCCTCAAACTCTTTGATTGAAGTAATCCTCCTCCTTCATCCTCTTGAGTATCTGGGACTATTGAAGCAACAATCCAGCTAATTTTTCTGTTTTTAGCAGAAATGGGGTCTCACTTTTGCTCAGGCTGGTATCGAACTTTAGAACTTAAGGGATCCCTTCACCTGGGCATCTCAGAGTGCTCGGTCATAGGCGTGAGCCCCTGTGTCTAGCCCAAATTTTTTACCTTTAGTTACACTAATCATTTTTATGTTCACATCCACATTTAATTTCATAGTTGGAGGAAAAAAACTCACATTTGCAGAAAAGTTGCAAGTATGTTATAAAATAACCATTTTTCTTGAATCATTTCAGAGAGTTACAGATAAAAAAATCCCATCACCCCTGAATTCTTTTTTTAAAAATCTTTCCTTTATTTGTATCCCTGAATTCTTTAATGGGTGTTTCCTATAAACAGGTATGCTCATATAACTCAATACAAGCATCAAAACCAGAAAATTAAAATTATGACATCACTACTATCATATCCTCAGACTTTTGAAGTTATACCAATTATCTATAGATGTCCACTCTAGCTGAAGGATTTAGTTCAGAATCATGCTTTACATTTAGTTTTCATGTCTTTTTAGTTGCCTTCTACCAGGAAATACTTTGGTTTTTCACTTTTTCCTTCTCATGACTTTAAAAAAAAAATTTTTTTTTTAAACAGAGTCTCACTCTTCCCTGGGTAGACTGCTGTGGTATCATAGCTCACAAGAACTTCAAACTCTGGGCTCAAGTAATCTTCTTGGGACTATAGGTGCCAGCCAATAGCGCCTGGCTAATTTTTCTATTTTTAGTAGAAACGGGGTCTCATTCTTGCTCAGGGTGGTTTCAAACTCCTGAGCTAAAGTAATCCAGCCACTTCAGCTTCCCAGAGTGCTAGGATTACAGGTGTGAGCCACCACACCCAGCCCATGACTTTGAAATTTTTGAAGGTACAAGCCATTTAGTCTGTAATTTTGTATACTGTTCCTCAATTTAGGTTTGTGTGATATTTCCTCATGAAGTAGGTTAATGTTGGCACCTTTGGCTGGAAAATACAGAAGTGATTCTGTGTTCTCATTCTGTCCTATTGGGTGTCAGTGGAATTTCATTTTGTCCATTACTTGTGATGCTAACTTTGATTCCTTGACTAAGGAAAGGCTCTGTCTGCCATGCCTCACTACTAAGTTATTCTTTTTTTCTTTGTAATTAGTTACTTTGTAGGTAGTTAGCTTGAGACTGTACTTGACCAAGCTTTCTGTTTATTTGTGAACTAATAGATTCTTGTTTTATTCAGGTGTCAATCTGTTACTGTCATTTATTTTGGTGCTTAAGTTTTCCCGAAGTTGACCAATGAGAGCTACTTCAAGGTGACTTCTAGGTCCGTTTAACAATGGGCCCATTATTCTCTGACCACTACCATATTTTCTGGCCCAAGGTATCTATCCCATGTTCATCTTTTGTGTCCCTGCTCTAGTCCTGGAGTAGCCAACTCTAATGAGTTTTATGGCCAGTTTTAGGAAGTATGTGTATATTTGTCCCTCCATACACACACATATAAAAAAACACACACATCCACATATATAGAGAAAACAGCATGACCTCATAGTCATAAATAATTCTAATTCCTGTCTAGTACTACAGGGCTTCATATATATATCCATCTATATCTATAGCTATCTATCTATCTATATATATATATATATTATTATTATTATTTTTTTTTTTGCTTTTTCCATATTTATAGTTTCCTTCTGCAGAAACCAGGCTCTGATTGTTTTAAATACATTAATTTGATTAATCACTCATCCTTATGGAATTGGTCTCCAGCCTTTCCCTGTGCAGGTACTGACCTTGTTCAGACCCCTGCAAATATATAGTGATACATAAAGTTCTCCTCTGAAGATCGTGCTGAAGACATATGGTTTTGAGTATTAAAGAGGAGAGAGAAGGCATGCTTGAGGAAAACAAAAAGTTGGTTTAGTTAGGATGACCATACCATTTTTTCTCTAAAGAAGGCCATTTAACCCTCACATTAACCTGAAATAAAATAAAGAAAGCCACTTAAAAAAATTGAGATCTAATTACATACCATAAAATTCACCATTTTAGATTGTGCACTTCAGTGTTTTTAACATGATAATAGCTCACTGCCTCCTTGAACTCTTGGGTTTAAGTGATACTCTTGCCACAGCTTCTTGAGTAGCTAATGCTATGGGCATGTGCACTACACCCAACTAACTTTTTTTATTTTTTATTTTTTTATTGTTGGGGATTCATTGAGGGTACAAGAAACCAGGTTAAACTGATTGCATTTGTGAGGTAAAGTCCATCTTAAAATCGTGTCTTGCCCCCAAAAGGTGTGGCACACACCAAGGCCCCATCCCCACCTTTTAAAATTTTTTATAGAGATTGAGATAGGGTCCCCCACTATGTTACCCAGGCTGATCTTGATTATAGGTGTGAACCACCACACCTGGCTAGTGTTTTGATTTCTTCAGAATCCCTGTTTCTACTACAGACCTTTTTACTTTGTGGTAGTTTTGCATGTAGTAGAGTTTGTGATTACTGACTGACACTAGATACCAACAAAAACAAACATTAAGTACCACAAAAATATTGACTGAATGCCATAGAGAATTCTGCTTAACAATAACAATGAGGGCAGTGTCTCACACCTATGCTTATAGCACTTTGAGAGACCCAGGTGGGAGGATCACTTGAGGCCAGGTGTTTGAGACCAGTCTGAGCAACACAGTGAGAAAATACAGAAAAACTAGCTGGTCACAGTGGCATGCACATGCAGTCCCAGCTACTCAGGAGGCTGAGGCAGGAGGATCACTTGAGCCCAGGAGTTGGAGGTTGCAGTGAGCTATGATCACACCTTTGTACTCTAGCCTGGGCAACAGAGTGAGACTCTGTCTCCAAGAAACAAACAAACAAACTAAAAAACACGGTCAGGGAAATAAGATCATAAAAGGCCATGATGAACTTTTACTGAATTAGAATTTTTAACCCTTTGGAGATAGAGAGCATTTTGAAGTAGTCAAATTGTGAAAGCTATCTTTTAAATAAGTTTATATGTGTATGGTAACAAAAAAAAAAAAAAAAAAAGTGAATTAAGTGTAAAAATGACTCCTCAAACCTAGTTAGATCCTGTGCAATTTGGTAAAAAGTGCTCTCTTTTAAAATATATTTCCAAAATAGGTTATTTAGTTCTGAAGAGTGAATGTACATGATTTATTAAGAGTTTTACTTGTGTCAAACTAATAGAACCAGGCAAGGCATGGTGGTACATTTCTGAAGTCCCAGCTATATGGGAGGCTGAGGCAGAAGGATTGTTTCAGCCTAAGAGGAGCTAGCCTGTGCAACATGGCAGACCCTGTCTCTTTTAAAAAAAAAGAAAAAGAAAGAAAAGTACAGTAATGATATACAGGAAAGACACAGTAGAAGATATATTTTAATGACTGATATAGTCTTTAGAATATCTTATAACAGACTCATGCCAAAAAAAATGAAATCACTCAGGAAAAATTTATAATTGAATCTAAAACAAATTAAAGAGTCTTAAATTAGACTACAGCAATGCAGTGTGTTGATCTTCTGTTTTCTTTGCATAGGTTTTTATTGTTTTGTTAAAATTATTCAGAACGTTAAAATTTGTTTTAAAATAATTTTAGAATTCAGAACATGAGCCTCTACTCACAGAAGAAATTTTTTTTTTGCAGTGTCAATTGTTTTGAAAGATGGTTAACATGTTAACATATTACTCTACCTAAAGCTCTTTGTACTAGAATAGTGGTGTGTTTCTTTACTAGAGCTGTGTATGTGGTTAGGCAGGAATCATTCATTTGAAGAACTGTTCACAGCTATTTGGAATGAGGGTGTGTGTATGTTAGTGTTCTGGAAGCTTCCTAGGTGATTCTTTGGTTTAGTTTTGTCTATTGTGTTATCATTTTATATTACTTATATTTTAAGGTATAAGTAAATAACTGTTTTCTCGCACCCAGCTCAATAGAGTGAAAAGAAATGTGGCTCTCTGCATCTTTTGATACTTGTTAATTAACTAAAGTTTAAAAGTAGGGAATAAGAAGGGAGTTTGTTTCCTTTAAGAGGCATAATGAGGAAAGAAAATTTTATTTGTTTCACACTTAACACCCAAAAATCTGTGTGGTCTCATCTTTATCTTCTAATGTAATTTAAACCTCAAATGTAATTCATCTTCTAATGTAATTTAAACTCTCAGTGCCTAAAGACCCTGATTCAAGGAAAATACTATGAGTACTTATCTCTGAGCTCTGAATTTTCCAGTCCCTGGTTTTGGAATGTGGAGGAGATGAAAGAAAACAGACTTGAGAATATGCAAACATGAACTCAGACCTTCCCCTGAAGGACCTCACCCAGAACTCCTCCAGCTCCTAAATCTCACTTTAAAATGCATCTGTGGCTTTATCTGAGTTTTGGGTTGTCTTAAGGGAATATAGGCATTAGAACCTATTGCATACAGATAGGAAAGAGATTAAAATGCCTGTTTGGAAGATAGTGCTGTTTCTTTTTCTTCCCAGGATGATTTTGTGTTTAATATGCTTCTTAGAATGGTAGGATACAAATTAGAGTAGAAAGGTGTTTTTTAAGACTAGTCCTAGATAGTGTGGAACAGGAAGTAATTTAAGGTGTAACTAAGAAAGACTTCAGATTGTTCTTGAAATAGTAAGTGGTCTAGCTTGTATTTTGTCAACATTTATATTTTTATTGATTTTCATTCCATTGTTAATGTTCTTCACTCCGTTGACACGTGTGCACACACGTTCACACACAATCAAAAAATTTCTTTTCTTCCCTATTTGAAGAAAAGAAAAAATTTTTTTTATTATTAAATCATAGCTGTGTACATTAATGCGATCATGGGGCATCATATGCTGGTTTTATAGATCGTTTGACACATTTTCATCACACTGGTTAACATAGCCTTTCTGGCATTTTCTTAGTTACTGTGTTAAGACATTTATATTCTACATTTACTAAGTTTCACATGTACCCTTATAAGATGCACCGCAGGTGTAATCCCACCAGTCACCCTCCCTCCGCCCATCCTCCTCCCACCCTCATCCTTCCCTTCCCTTTTCCCCTTTCCCCTATTCTTAGGTTATAACTGGGTTATAGATTTCATGTGAAAGCCATAAATTACTTTCATAGTAGGGCTGAGTACATTGGATACTTTTTCTTCCATTCTTGAGATACTTTACTAAGGAGAATATGTTCCAGCTCCATCCATGTAAACATGAAAGAGGTAAAGTCTCCATCTTTCTTTCAGGCTGCATAATATTCCATGGTGTACATATACCACAATTTATTAATCCGTTTGTGGATCGATGAGCACTTGGGCTTTTTCCATGACGTAGCAATTATGAATTGGGCTGCAATAAACATTCTGGTACAAATATCTTTATTATAATGTGATTTTTGGTCTTCTGAGTATATACCTAGTAGAGAAATTATAGGATTGAATGGCGGATCTATTTTTAGATCTCTAAGTGTTCTCCAAACATCTTTCCAAAAGGAATGTATTAATTTGAATTCCCACCAGCAGTGTAGAAGTGTTCCCTTTTCTCCACATCCACGCCAACATCTCTGGTCTTGTGATTTTCTGATATGGGCTCATCTTACTGGAATTAGATGATATCGCAAAGTAGTTTTGATTTTCATTTCTCTGATGATTAAGGATGATGAGCATTTTTTCGTATGTCTGTAGGCCATGCGCCTGTCTTCTTCAGAGAAGTTTTTCTTCAAGTCCCTTGTCCAGCCTGCCATGGGATCACTTGTTCTTTTCTTGCTTATACGTTTGAGTTCTCTGTGGATTCTGGTTATTAAACCTTTGTCGGAGACAAACCTGCAAATATCTTCTCCCATTCTGAGGGCTGTTTGCT
>CAUYPK010056191.1:0-21994 GCA_963574355.1 Loris lydekkerianus | reverse complement strand
CATTACTCAGAAATAAAAACAAAGCAGGAGGAATCACACTACTAGACCTCAGACTATACTACAAATCGATAGTGATCAAAACAGCATGGTATTGGCAAGAAAAATAGAGAAGTAGATGTCTGGAACAGAATAGAGAACCAAGGGATGAATCCAGCTACTTACCGTTATTTAATTTTTGACAAGCCTATTAAAAACTTTTAGTGGGGAAAAGATTCCATATTTAACAAATGGTGCTGGGCTAACTGGCTGGCAACCTACAGAAGACTAAAACTGGACCCACACCTTTCACCATTAACTAAGATAGAATCTCACTGGATTAAAGATTTAAACTTAAGACATGAAACTATAAAAATACTAGAGGAGAATGCAGGGAAAACCCTTGAAAAAATCGATCTGGGCAAGTATTTTATGAGGAGGACCCCCCCGGGCAATTGAAGCAGCTTCAAAAATACACTACTGGGACTTGATCAAACTAAAAAGCTTCTGCACAGCCAAGAACACAGCAAGTAAAGCAAGCACACAGCCCTCAGAATGGGAGAAGCTATTTGCAGGTTATGTCTCTGACAAAGTTTTAATAACCAGAATCCACAGAGAACTCAAACGCATTAGCAAGAAAAGAACAAGGGATCCCATTGCAGACTGGGCAAGGGATTTGAAGAGAAATTTCTCTAAAGAAGACAGGCGCATGGCCTTCAGACATGAAAAAATGCTCAT
Source organism: Loris lydekkerianus (assembly GCA_963574355.1). Lineage (NCBI taxonomy): Eukaryota > Metazoa > Chordata > Mammalia > Primates > Lorisidae > Loris > Loris lydekkerianus. Next base: position 21,280 of record CAUYPK010056191.1, on the reverse strand, counting down.
CATCTTTAATCATCAGAGAAATGCAAATCAAAACTACTTTGAGATATCATCTAACTCCAGTGAGACTAGCCTATATCACAAAATCCGAACACCAGAGATGTTGGCGTGTATGTGGAGAAAAGGCAACACTTTTGCACTGCTGGTGGGAATGCAAATTATTACATTCCTTTTGGAAAGATATATGGAGAACACTTAGAGATCTAAAAATAGATCTGCCATTCAATCCTCTAATTCCTCTTCTGGGCATATACCCAGAAGGCCAAAAATCACATCATAACAAAGATATTTGCACCAGAATGTTTATTGCAGCCCTATTCATAATTGCTAAGTCATGGAAAAAGCCCAAGTGCCCATTGACCCACGAATGGATTAATAAATTGTGGTATATGTACACCATGGAATATTATGCAGTATTAAAGAAAGACAAAGACTACCTCTTTTATGTTTGCATTATTGCAGCTGGAAAATATTCTTCTTAGTAGAGTATCTCAAGAATGGAAGAAAAAGTATCCAATGTACTCAGCCCTACTATGAAACTAATTTATGGCTTTCATATGAAAGCTATAACCCAGTTATAACCTCAGAATAGTTTTTAGTTTGATCAGGGGAAAGGAAGGGGAAAGGGAAGGGAGAGTGGGGGGAGGTGCGTGGAGGGAGGGGAATAGGTGGGATTACACCTGCGGTGCATCTTACAAGGGTATATGTGAAACTTAGTAAATGTAGAATGTAAATGTCTTAGCACAATAACTAAAAAAAGCCAGGAAGGCTATGTCAACCAGTGTGATGACAATGTGTCAAACCGTTTATGAAGCTAGTGTATGATGCCCCATGATCATATCAATGTACACAGCTATGACTTAATAAAAAAAAATTAAAAAAAATAAAGTCATAAAAATATAAGAGATCATGACGTAGAAAGAACTGTGAGCCCTTCCTGCCTTAGTAATCAAAAGTTGGCTTGCGTCCAGAATATCAATGTAAACTTGAAATAGGAGGGCTGCAAATTTATGGTCCATGTGCCACATTTGAAACTCAGATATATTTTAATTGGCTTGTGCAATAACTCTCAGAACATTAATTTTGAATATCATGAAGTGGATATGCGTCTTCAGTTCCCCACAGGCTCCTCATCCTCTGTTGATGTGGAGACACTCACTCACTTCACTTGTTTATGTCACCTGCCTGGCCTCTGAAAACAGTGAAGTGCTAGAAATAAATGGTACATTTCTACCCTTTATCCTCTCTCCATTGCTCATCTGGTGATTCACTGCAAAGATTATTTTGTAAAATTAAGTATGCCTAGTTCAAATAACAGGAATGTATGTAGTTCACTAGACGTGAGAGTTTTCCTCAGGCATACAAAATTAACTGTAAACACTCTAGTTTTTCCATTACAAAAAACAAATATGAAATATTTCATGGAACACACACACTGCCCACCACCAACACACACATTCTTGAAAAATTGGTTTTATGTCTTAACTCCCTAATTCGTGTTATTTTATAATTTCAACTAAAGTTAACCCAACTCCCAATCTTTTTCTTTCTGGTTTCTTAGCAATTAAAAAGCAATCCAATAAGTTCTTAAAATTTAGTGAGAAATAGTATTGATTATGAACTAAAATGCCTACAACTTTACCTATTTACATTTACCTTATCATTCCTATTTTTATCAGCAGGGTCACTGTCCTTATATTTTACATTTCTGGCAAATGCCCAAAGTCAAATACATGAAAAATATACCTTGAGGACATAAGCAGGAAAAAAAAAGAAGCTTATAAATATGCACTTACATGCAATAGCAGGTCTCTACATTTCCAAAGGAAAACATTTATAGACAATGTAAATACCACAGTATATGACTTAGGCTTTATAGCCAAATTTTGAAAAAAAAAAACACTTGTTTTGCATGTGTGCCTTAGATATTTATTTAATTTTGAGCATTTACCTAAGCTTACTTTTCCCCAAACTCAAAGCCACGTGGAGTTTCTCAATTCTGACATTTCCATTAAGCTTGTGACATGCCTCAACAGGGGAAATAAAGTATTGCCAAATATCCACACAGTATCGACTTAAAACAAAATATATGTGGCAAGTAAATATAGTACAAGTTAAGTGGCTCTAAATATATTGGATTCTGGAATTCTTCTCTGCATTATATTTAATTAGGGACATAACTACTTTCTTTTGCTACTGAATACTTATCACATATATTCTCTTAGGTTGAGTAATAAAGCAGAGGAATTTATTTTTTACAATACACATGTAAGCAATCACATATTCTCTGTAAATCTGATGTTTGGAATTCTAGTTTCTGTGCTTGGTTATAGTGCGGGGACTGGAGGTGGTTTGGAGTTGGGAACTTTTTTTGGCATCAAAGCATCACATTCCTAACATTTGTGTAAATTAGTATTAAAGAAAATTAAAGTCTGTTCATTTTTCAAAAACACCCATAGAGTAATTAAAACTATATAGAAAGTCTTCTAATATATGATCTATTTCATGTACCTTATGAAATAGTCTTTTCATTTCACATATTCAATTATTTCAGGACTTTATTAGAGTAACATTAATTTTAATATAAATTAACAAAAATAGGTATTAAAAATGTTTTAATTGAAGTTATTTGTTTGGTGGGGGAGGGGAGAAAAATCTTCCTCTTATAATCATATTTTCTACAACCATCGTAATTTTTCTGTATTTTCCCCCTTTTCTAAATTCTACTTCCTATTCAATTATCTTTCCCACCCTTCTAAGCAGTACATGCTTTTCACCATGACAAAAGAACTCAAAAGTTTTTACCTTACATAAATCGCTTCATTATTCAGAACATAAACGGAACATAAAAAGTTGCAAGATCTAGAAAGTGCCCCCTCTATGGGACTCCTGACAGATTGTTGGGTATTCGTCTCCAGATTCTTATTTTGACTCTGAAAGTTTTTAGGATTTGTGATGTCTACATTAATTTAATGAACATCTTTAGAGTGAAGGCACACAGAAGCAGGTACCTGTAGTAAACATGTCTATATACAGCGATGTATATATGTATGGGGGTGAAAGTAACAGAAAAGTCTAATCAACGTGCATAAGTTTTAAAAATTTGAATTTGATCTTAAACAGTTATGAAAATATATAATGGCCCATTATAAAAGAGTATATGTCTGTATTTGAAATTTAGCCCTGAAGAGTAAGGATTCAACAATCAGGAGAATCAGTTTAAATATTTTTCATATTCTATATCAGCCATGAATTTCTGCTTAGCCATACCATCTAAGCTAACTCTGCTATTGCAAATTGCACAGGCAAAACAAAGTGAGTAACTAGGCAAGATTTCTCTTTAAAAAAAATACCAAAAAAAAAAAAAAAAAAAGGAAGAAAACTGCCTATGGGATAAAAACCATACAAATGCTCCATCCCAAATAAGTGATATATAAGGCTGATTTCCTGCCTTCTGCCATCCAAGCAGGAACCACCACTGTCCTCTTAACCAAGTCAGTAGGGTGGGAAAATACCACTGTTTAAGAAATCTGGCTTCTATCAGACTCTGTCATGGAGAAATAAACGAGACTGCATCTCTCAGTAACCAAGAGTAATTTTAAGATCACAAATGAAAATGGTAAAGAAGCATAAGTCTGTAAAGAGAAAAGAATGAGCAGCCAAAGACAAAGAAAAATCAGAGCTATCAGTTGCTGCCGAGCTTTTTCTAAACAAAGAATTTTATGAAGCTGCTGAAGTTCAGTACAAAAAGGACTCCACCCTACCCAGCTTCTGCCGCAACTTTTTCCTTGCTCCAAAAACTCCAGCCTACAGAACAGAATTCTTCTAACTAAATAAAATGCCTTTAGTGCCCTGGTTTAAGCACTATTCTTTTCTTTTAAACTTCCCACTCTCACACTCAGGCAAAACGACTTATCTGAGGCTTTCCCAGAAATATTTAGTAGTACCCTCTTTCAACTGCAGATCTAGAAGCTCCGGATTTACAAACATCCCGATTGTCTTCCAAGCCGTTTGTTTCCCAGGTGCAAATCTGTCAGCCCCCTTCTCAAACTTCAAACCAGAGCCTCTTCTTCAAGCTCTTCCCAGGGGCTTAACATTCCACTTATTTCTCAAACCGTACAATAAACACCACAAGCAAAGCAAACGGCAAACTCACCATCCTCGCCTTCTTCCTGGGCTTTTATTGAGACAAATTGCCCTAATAAAACAGTAAGAATGAGGAAAGGTCTTGCTTCTACCCAGTTTGCCATCATGTCTAAATATTAGACATGTGGGTCCTCCTGGGAATAAAAAGCAGATTCTAAGGTTATTGTAGCACCATGAAGTCAGCTGTGGACTCTTCTTTCAGCACCAGCCCTGGGGCTGCCTCTGCAAACCCCCTTTTTCAGCACCAGCTCCAGCACAGTCTGTGAAAACTTTTTTGAAGCGATGCAGCTTTAAATAGGAAGAATGCTGCCTCCACTTCTTTTCCTGCCCCTTTTCAGCTTGTTCAGGCTCATAACCATCCAGTGTCTGCCAAGCAACAGTCTGATTGATGGTAAACAACCAAATCAGAACACGCGCCTCTGTGCCTGAACTTTCCCTATTTCATTTATGTTTAAAGCATGGATGGAGCTCAATAACAGAAACAAACTTTTATTTCTCTTTCCTTTTGTCTATTTTTTTTTTTTTTTTCAAGAAAGCCTGTTAGAGAGAAAGAGTCCTATTCTCCCCTCCCTAACCCTTCCCCCAGACACACTCCTTAACTTTTCCCCTATAAGCTGAAAAAGACATTAGGGAGGAAATACAGCCTTTTAGCCTAGTGTTAGGCAATTGGATAAATTCAAGACTCTTTTTCTCCTTAAACCTCTAAATGGATCACATTTTAACCCTTTCTTTTGCTTAAATAAGGATGTATTCTTGTCCCCTCTTAGATTCTATTTTTGTTTTGTGTTTTCCCCATATTCTGGAAGGGGACTCTTAGAATGTTGGAAACTCCTTAAACAGCTGCCCAGGTAAAGTTCAGGTAAAGAACCTTGCCCAGGTAAAGTTCAGGTAAAGAAACTACTTTGGAGAAATGAATTTGTGATACAACATACTTTGACTCCAAAAGATAGGTCCTACCCTAATTTCTCCACAGCTCTTGTTAAAGAACCACACGTGCGAGTTCCTTTTGCTCAGAAAACTTTATTATGCAGAAAAATTGGCTACTAAGCTAGTGGAGAGAAATGAGAAGTATACCACATCTGGATTCAGAAAGGTTCAGTTCAAACACCAGCTCTGCCCTCACTAATTTTGTAAACAGTCACATAGTCCTTTAACTCTGTGCACTCCAATTTTCTTATTTGATAATAGGGCTTTACCTTGGCCAGTCTACAAGATTTAGTGACACTAAAAGGAATTGTATATTATTAAGTTCCAAATTGCAAAGAGCTACATAAAAGTAAATGGTGGTGTTATTAACTCTCCAGCAGGGAATATGGTAGTCTCAGGTGCACATGCCCCCCAAGAGCAATATTCTTGAACTTCTATGCCACATTCATGCTTTGCAAGATAGTAATGACCTCAGAGTACTCTGTATAATCTAATCAGTTTGCTGATTTTGAGTACCCCTGGAAATAGAAAGGATGTTCTATTCAATACAGGTGAATCAGCTCAGGGATGATCAAGAACCCTGAACTTTGCTAAGCCCTGGACAAAAAGGATGACACCAAGGAAATTAAGAAGCACGTCCATCGCTTTCAAAGAAGGTATGCAGATAACTGAGAAAATAAATTTACATGAAACAAAACTAGAGCATATAAATCCGTTCGGGATGCACAAGACTCAGAAGAAATTCAGATGAAGGAGAGATTAGAAAATGAGATTAGCTAAGTAAAGCATTTTTATCACTCTTCTCAATAGAAAAATCTAAGAATCTTTGAATTTTAGCTTTGGAAGTAGAATCTCTAAGGAAGTATTGTAGAGGGGTCAGCTGTTTAAGGAGTTTCCAACTTTCTAACCCTGTTCCCCTCAGTTTAACTTTTCACTGGGACAAATCTCATTTCAATGACATCTATTCCCAGGGGTCCCCTACTTTCACTCAATGAATGGGCTGAGTGAGAACCCTAAATTGCCATTTGCTAATTCTTTCTAGAATATCTGAGAGAGACCAGAACTTGAAAATTATCTTGGTAAATATTCAAAGAGACTAACAGGAAAATAAATAAATGCTGTGGAAAAATTAATTGTCCTCTGAGCTTCCCAGTACTAGTTTACTATGACACCCAAGGGTTGGCACAATTTCCAAGCACCTTCTATGAAATGTACGACAACAGACTTTTATAGCTGTTAAATCTGCAGCTCTCAGCAATTATTCTCCATGCTGGGGATACAAAGAAGATTAGATAAGGTCAGAGGACCTGAAGTAGAGTCAGTGTACATAATCTTCAGTTCCTGCTCAAATCAGTACTTTAGCATCTATGATTAATAAAGTTATATTAAATTTAACTGTAAGTAGGCCTTGTATAAGAAAGATTAAAAGCATAATGCAACCTCTCACAATTCCTGCCAGTTTCAGCTTCCTCTTCCAACCATACCAAAAGCTCTGGTATGACAGGGACATAGCAAAGATTGCCAGGAAAGCTGAGACAAATCAGCATTCTCTCTCACCCTTGTGAAGTTTTTACTCTTATTGGCAACACATCAACAAATAGAAAAATATTTTGTGACTTGTGCTTTTTCTCTACATTTGGCTTTAAGATACCACATGCAATTTGGAAAAAACCAAAACATACTGGGTTTGACCAGATATGTCTGTTTAATAGACATGACTGAATTCAAGCAGGAGGATAGTCCTTGAGAACTGATTCTAGTGCTGGAGCAGAGGACTCAGAAATCCGTCCCATTCCCAGAAAGCCCACCCCAACAGTATAAGTATGGTAATAATACATACTTGGTGGGTCCATTTTTACCCGTTCTCACAGCAACCTTGAAGAGTGTTTATCATTTTTGTCAAAATATATATTTGGAATCATGGCTTTAATGTGTTTACTTGCTCAAGTTTGCTCAGCTAGGTGGTAAATTTAAAGTTCTCTTTCAACGATTTCTGACACCAGAGCGACTGTGTGCACTGCCTTTTGGTTGGACTTAGAGCTGCCCAATCATTTTTTTTTTTTCTGCTGCATATTGGAAGAGTAGGAATTGTCTTGGGAAAAACATTAAATAAACAAACACTAAAGAAAGCTGATGAGCACACACACACACACAAAAAAAAAGGTCCCTGAACACTTTTTATGACATCCAACACCACAGATAAGCAAAACAGGCCTCCAATAACCTGCATGCAGCCCACAGCCCCATGGGTTGTACACCCATGAGACCTTCCTGACGCTCATACTTCCAGACTCAGGGAAAGGTGGCTCAGCACCCTTTCAGGGTTGACCCCTCCCTCCGCACTCTCTGGACCCTCCCTGCTCCCTGGACCCCTCCTGCTCTATCAGTGTTCCCCTCTCTCCTTCCTTCCATCTCTCTTTCTCTACTAGTTCCTTTCCTGCAGCCTGTAGATCTGCTCCTTACCAATACATAACTTAAAAAAAAAGGAAGAAAGGAAAGGTTTCCTTTGCCCCCTTTTCTTCCATAGTCTCTTTCCTTCCTTCCACTCCTCCTCCTCCCCGTCACCCTTCACCTCCACGTCAGGGTCTCATTCCCAGCTCTCTACCACATAGTGCACCTCCAGAGACATAACAAGCCCTTTGTTAATAAACCCAAAGATTTTGTCTTTCCTCCTTTCTCCATAACAGTAGATACTCTGACTACTCCTTCCTACTGAAATCCTTTCCTCCCAGGGCCTCCCTGGTCCCACAGACTCCTCCTATGCCCCCTACTTTGCCAGTCGAACTTCCCTTGCCAGTTACTCTCAGAAAGCTCCTTTGTGCTCTGCAGTGTTGTTCGCTCAGCTTTTTCCCTCCTTGCCCACTGACCTGGGTGCCCCGGCTATTAGATCCCTAGATTTTGTCTTCATTACCATGTGAATGACTTTCAGTCCCGGGCTTTCCTCCTGAGCTTCAGACTGAATCTCTAAGTGTCTACATTAAATGTCTCCCACTGGGTGGGTCCATAAAACGCAGAATCTAGACGGAAACCCTCATCTCCCACTGTTCCTTATGCCAGTGAACAGGACCACCCTCATCCTGGTCCCAAGGTCAGAGCCATGGGAAGAGTCGCTTTGTCCTCTCCCAACCTGCATCCCACTGGTCACGAGGCCCTGCTGATTTTGCAGTGCAATCCTTCACTCAGTTACTCTGCTTTCTAAAAAACCCTGATACCCAAGCACTTTATAACATAATAGGTTAAAATGATAATAATAAATACCAAGATCTAGGTTCCTATCTTTTTAAACTTTCCTCTTGTTGTTTCACTCATGGAGAAGGTAGATTTTCCAAAGCACATAAAGCAGTTTCATACCTCTGAATTTTATACCACAGGCCCAGACCTTAGCCTGAAATAACCATCCCCTGATCTAATTCATTCGCTCATTTAACAAATATTCATTGAGTCTCTGGCAAGTTCTATTCAAGACACCAGGAGATAGCTGGGGACAACAAACACAGATGAGGTCCCGGATCCCATGGAGTTTACCACCTGGAGGGAAAAAAACAGCAATAATTAAGTGAATATGCGAGACAGGTAATTTCAGAAAGATGGGCCATGGAGGAAATAAACAGTATTGCTTTAGGGTTGCTGAGGAGTTAGGACAAGAGGAATGCTAAAATAGGGCCATTAGGGAAGACCACATTTAAGGAGATAACAGTGAAGCTCCGACTTAAAAATTGAAAAGAATTTATCACTGGAGAACTGAAGAAAGGCATTCCAAGCAAAGGAATCAGCAAATACAAACGGCCTGGAATGGTGAGTTAGTTTTCTATTGCTGCTAGAAAAATTATTATTGACTGTGGCGTAAAACAACGTTAATGTACCATCTTATATTTCTATAAGTTAACGGTTTGACGTGGGTCTTATTGGGTTAAAAATCAGTGTCAGCCAGGCTGCATTCCTTTTAGAGCTCCAGGAAAGAATCCATGTCCTTGCTTTTTGAGCTTCTAGACATCACCGTATTCCTTGTTTTGTTGCCCCTTTATCTTCAAAGCTAGCAATATAGCATCTCCCTGATATGCCTTTGCTGACACATCTGTTTCTCTGACCACAGCCTAGAAAGATTATCTACTTTTAAGGATCCATGCAGCAACACTGGGCCCACCTGGATAACCCAGGGTAACTCTCCCCTTCTCAAAGTCCTGAATCATATCAGCCAAGTCCTTTTTGACTTCTAAAGTAACATATTGACAGGTTATGGGGATTAGTACATGGGGAGCATTAGTACATCTTTGGGGACCATTAGTCTTCTTACAAAAGATAGTTATAAGCATTGATTGTGTAAAAGTAGGAAAAAGTCATTATGCTAGTCTGATGTAATATACTAGCCATACTAGTTTGAACTGTTTTTCTAAATGCAATGAGAAACCAAAACATGTTACTATACAGAGAAATAATATGTTTTAGTATACTAATATTTAAAAATATGAACAGCATGTGAGAAATGTATTATAACAAGCCAAAGATAGATGCAGGGACACTAAATAGAAAGTACTTTTAACCCAAATGAGAGATGATGGTGGCATACACTAAGGAAGTACAGTGGAAACAGAAAGAAGTGGAGAGACTCAAAATATATTTTGGAAATAAAATTTCTGATGGATTATGTAGGGCTAGGAGAAAAAAAAGAAAAAGAAAAAAATAGAAATTGAAGAGGACACGTCTGCCAACTAAGTGGATGATACGGCCAGGAAAGCTCAAGCATTGCCTCCCTAACAAACTGGTCTGCTCCTTCATGGAACTGACCAACATTCTTGTAGACCTAACATTTACTATATTGAAGTATCTGTTTCTTCTACCACACTGAAAGATCCTTGAGATTATGGACATTGTTTAGTTGTTATATTTGCCTAGTAGCTATTTGATGAACCAATATAACTTGATGATTGAATGACCATGAAAGAAGTACCAATGAGCATAAATAAAGACAATGCCAAGATGTCAGCCCCAGAGGACTAGGAAAGTGAGGGTCCTAGGGAAAGAAATACCTAAGCAAGGAAGAACAAGTGGTAATAGAGCAGCAAGAGGCACACAGCTGATAAGGTACAGCTGTTAACATATATGCCTTGAAATAGCAAACCACAGTTTTGAACAGAAGAAGATGCACATTGTAAACATAATTTTTCCAGCTGAAAGCCTCTGTGAAGATAATAACCTAACAATAACAGTGATAATAATGGCTAAAATGTATCAAGTACCTACTATGTATTATGTTAATCAGATACTGGTTAAACTCTTTTTTTTTAATTGTTGGGAAATCATTGAGGGCACAAAGAATAAACACTTTATATGTATCATCTAACTTAATCCTCAAATCGATGCTGTCTGGAAAGTGTTCTTATTTTCCCTATTTTACAGATGAGGAAGGAAATTGAGGCTCATAGAAGCTAAATAGTGTGTGTCAGTTACACATCAAGAAATGACTAGATCCAGGTTTGGATCTCCAGCTGCACAGTCTTTTAAAGAGTTGAGGGTCGAAGAAATCTTGTGATGTTTATTTCCTTAGCATAAATTCTATTACTGATTGAAAAAAAAAAAAAAAAGCTGATTACGCTATTGGGACAAGCATTCAAAATATATTTAAAATCATATCAAAAATATCTTTTCAAAGTAAACTAATACATATACGAATGAATTTACTTATAAAGGCTATCTATATCCAAACTTTATAGATATATGTATATATATTACCTCCATCTGAATATTTCTACCAAAAAAATATATCTTTAAACATCTAGGCACAATTAGAAATTTTTGTTTTAGAAATTTTTATCTTCATTTTTGCAATATGAATTTTTTCCAGATTTATTTTAATCTGGATATTAATATTTTAATTAAGTCATATTTGGGGGAAAGTTTGGAATTTTACATTTTAAAATATTGTGTGATCTTCCAAACCATCCATGGTCATATTTAGAAGCTATGGAGAGCCCTGTGAGCCAAGATCATAAGTAATAAGTAGGCTTGGCTTATGTGGCATCCTCTCTTTATATACTGTATAGCTCACATATACTCTTTGATACTCACAATAGCCCAGTGAAATATTATAAACTAGATGATCATTCTCATTTTTCCATTGGGATTGAGAGAGATTAAATGTACAACGAAATCCATGGTCTCCAATATTGGTTTCCAAGTACTCTATCTACTATACCATGATAATTAAACTATAATTCAAATTTTACTCATTAGGAAGGTAGCAATAATAAAGCATGCAGATATGTACTGGTTATGAGAACAAACCTTGAAGCCAAACTAAGAGAGTCTAAATGCTGGTCCCACTACTGGATAAGAGTCTTTCTTGCATTTTTGTCTCCTTGACTGAAAAATGAGGAAATCATACTACCTACCTCATTGGTAATTATTATGAGCATTAAATTAGTTGAAATTTGCAAAGCTCTTAGGATAATTGCTGGCATAGAGGTAATATTATATAAGTGCTGATTCAACAAAAATAAGTAACCATGAACCATTTCTTCTTTTAAGAAATATATAATTTGTCATCAGTTTAAAATTTGACTATTAAAATTTATTTAAATATCAAAACTCAGGGTAATAACCAGAAGGGGGTCTAATCATGACTACATTATGCTCTACTCACTTCTTCATTCAATTTTTTTTATTCTTTTATATTGAGTTTATTGAGACATGGTTTACATAGGCCAAATTTTGCCTTTTCAGGATAAGAGTTACTTGAGTTTGGACAAATGTATGTAATCATGTGACTATCATCACAGTTTACAGGATATTTTCTTCGCTCCAAAGTGGTCCCGTTTGGAGTCTATCTCCTCCCATCCTCACCTCGTCACCATTGATTTGACTTCTATTCCCATAGTTTCATCTCTGCAAAATGTTATATAATGGGATCACATCATATGTAGCCTTGGAGATCATTCCTCCTTTTAAAATGATTATGTTTACATTTTAAAATTTATTTTCTAATGACTTTTTTACTTATTTTTGGTCCCTCAAATTTCAATTTACTATTTCCTAATTCTTGGCCATTAATTCATTAGTTATTTTTTAAGTTTAATAAATCTTGAAACACGGATAATTATTTGTATTGGAATAGCAATTCTCTGCAACTAAATTGAGAGTTCATGAGTCAGGGCTTCCCCTGAGGGAAAGTTTTTAGATGGCAGAACTAGGTACAGGCTACAAAGAGGAAATTGTCCGTAGCTCAATGACACCAAAGGCCATTTATACCAAATGAGCGTGCTATGCTCTGTATCCTGCTTTTAAAAAATTAAACGCCTAAGAGTCTCAAATTGTTTCTTAACTAAATAAGGAGTCATTCAGCACAAGAGGTTTCAAGTTCTTGCACTGTTCAATTGATAATTATGTGGCAGCCACAGAAGTCCAGAAAATGTGTCTTTTCCTGGTATAATGAGAGCAGGAGGGAGCAGGGAAATCAATGTGATGTCTTTTGTTATATTACGTAAGTCTGTTAGTATTTTGTCTAACATTTTAAGGTTTTTCATGTTTTGGGAAAACTACCCTATTAACTTCTTTAAATAAATTCAGTTCTATTTTCCAGAGTTATGAAATGCTCTGCTTTGGAGAGGAAATGCAAGAAATTTTTGTGTATTGGACCTTAAGAAAGAATAGAATTTTATATAAACCTGCCATTTTAAGTGTTGTGTCTGTTGCATTTTTGTTTTACATTTTAAATTCTATTCAGTATGTGAATGCAATAATTACACTAGTTGTCAATATGTCAGAAGCATTAAATAGTACTGTTTTAGACAATCCTTTTTAGACCGTCTGTGAGTAATAAAAATACTCATCCCTATATCTTTCTCCCTGATGTAGATGTATCAAATAGAAAATGGCCAACAATGGTCAAATCTTGACCAAGACCAGAAAGCAGAAACTTGTAGCTCACAATCCCTGCCGTGACAATTCTTTATAAAGTGTAAGTACTTTAATAATAACTAAGAAGCGAACATGATATTGTTGACTTGGAAATGTGTGATTTATTTGAACTATAATTTTTATTTAAATGTCTTCAAATTATCAATGAGTTCATTTGGTATAAATACAGAAATATACATTAAGATAAGTTTTAACCATAGTAATTGAACTCTTAATTATATAGTAAAATGTAGTCATTATGCAGCTAAGATTTTTAATATTCTAAACCCCACAAGAACTCAGTGACTCATTATTACTGCTTAGAAATCATGAGCAGTCTATACATATAGCTCTAGTTATGATTTAATTAAAACAAGTAAATATTCCTACATGACAACATATATACATATAAAACTAGTTGGTGAAAAATAAATTTATGAACTTGATTTTGAGTATATTCTTAAGTTATTGCATCCACATAACTCCTCCTTGACACCCCAGGTTAAGAAAATCAAAGCCCCCTTTGAACACTTATTGCCACACACAAAAAATAGGTCATTCTTAACTTACAGTAAATACTGGAGAGTATACTAGTTTAATGTGCTATTATTGTGAGTGTGACTGATATCATTTCATGAGATTTTGAGAAACACATGGATTTCATTTTATTGTTTCATCGAGGCTTATTTTTGTTTTCTCTGGAATAATTGTAATCATAAGATATTATTAAATGAATGAAATTTTGTGCCCCTTTCAGTATTATTTCCACTTCCATGGTTTTGGAATGAGAAGAATCTTAAAAATTGTTCTGGAAGTTCCGAAATCTCTTTTCCATAAATACAATACACAGTTAAAACACTCAGGGGATATTTAGAATGTTTGGTAATGTCTCTCGTTGTTAATCTACTAAAATTACATTTATACACATTTATTTGAAAGAAGAATTATTTTATTAAGTCATGGCTTATAGTCAATCTCTAAGACTCAAAAGTTGGCTCCAGACACCACAATGTAGTTAATTTCTTAGTTTCTAGATTTTGCTTAATTTTTAAGAATCTATTAAAAATTGTGCAAATACTTCAATTATTTGAAACATAGAAATTATCAGTAGCAGGAAGAATTAAAAAATAATTGCACTCCTAAGGCATGCATATCAGTCACCTTCCCTTTTTTCACATATGACTCATTCATCCTAATGTGCTCATTTTGCTTAAGTAAGAGGGGGGTTCTGGTTTCAAAAGTTATATGCAATTCAACACAATACACATTTATTCAGATATTGCTTTGAGAATACAAATATCAACAGGCCATGCTCCTAGACCACCAAGGGTTTACCTGACTTGGCGGTTATATACACAATCGTGGATACCTATAACCCCCATAATAAAGGAATGAGTTCTACCATAGAAGTATACAGAACAGTGCAAGAGTAGGGTAGGGTAAAAGGACCCGGAGAAACAATGAATCTGGGAAAAGCTTGTGGATATGATGGGATTTAAGCAGAACTTAGAAAATGCATAGCATTTCATCAATGATTTGTTGACAGGAAGTTAGGGAAGCCATAAAAGAAAACACTCAAGTGGCTTAAGGAAACTGTATGTACAGTAGTATTGTACAGTACAGGAGACTAAAAAAAAAATGCCAGGAAATATTCTAAAAGCTATTTACAATAAATCTTAACTTTAACAATACCTTCATCTTTTAAAGGTATAGCCAGTGTTTCAAGATAATTTCTATGTTACTATATTTCAGTACTCTAATTTTTAAGATTTTACAAAGATAATAAACTTCTTATCTGGATTCTTCAGGATGCTCTATCATGAAGGAGGCACACAAAGACATCAGTTCTATCTCCACAAGTTTACTCTGTAGCAAAAAAAAAATATATATATATATACATTTCCACTACTCAATGCAGTTTTATTTTGTGTAAAATCACACCCATATTTTTGCTTCCAAAAGAAGACATAGCTCATGAAAAAATATGTATAATCAGTAGCCATACATACATTTAAATTCTTCTTTTCACATAGCAACGTCATCATGTCATCCAAGCTCACTCTAAACTAGTCATCTTTTTTCACAGCCTGAATCAACATAGCAGAATTGTAAAATACACTTATGTAGTTCCCTCATTTATTTAAATCTGTCAGTGTTAACAACTCTTGAAAATATATAAAAAGATCAAAGGTTTTCCTCTTCCAACTAAATATCTGTACGAGGCCAGATGTTTTCATATATTTCAATGATGACAATGAAATAGAAATAGATGCAAAGATGAAAATTCTGCAGTATTCTATTAAGACAGATATTAAAGAGATTTTTTAAAATGTGAAGTAATTCCACTCTTCTCATTAATTTTTTTTAGGTAAATATAGTTATTTTCATTAAAATACATTATTTATGTTAACATGTAATCAGTATACTATTGCCATTTTAAATAAATTAATAACTTTTTTAAAAGTCTTTGTAAAATAGTAAATATTAATAGTATAATCCACATACAGTTATTTGAGGTTAATAATTTTAAGAATGCAAAGGGCTCCTGAGACCAAACCAAGAGTTTAACAAACATTCCTTTACGCTATGGTCCAAGTAAGTCCATTTCACATTTAGATTTTTAGTATAATATTTAATTTTTAAGCTTATAGAAGTAGCACATGCTTTCCCTCTACCTCTAGGAAAGGTCAAATGCAGAAAATATAAAGAAAATTATTTGACTAACAAACCTACCATCTTTATAATTGTTGTTAACGTTTATAATATTTTTGTCTCTATGAGGAATTTTTTTTTAAAAAACAGAGTCTCACTTTATGGCCCTTGGTAGAGTACTGTGGTGTCACAGCTCACAGCAACCTCCAGCTCTTGGGCTTAGGTGATTCTCTTGCCTCAACCCCCCTAGTAGCTGGGACTACAGGCACCCACCACAATGCCCGGCTACTTTTTTGCAGTTTGGCTGGAGCGGGATTCAAACCTGCCACCCTTGGTATATGGAGCCAGCACCCTACTCGCTGAGCCACAGGTGCGGCCTGTTTCATTCAAGAATACATTTTATATGCGATCTCTTGGTTGTAAACTGCTGTTTTTCCCGATTAGCACTATAAGGTAAGTATTTAATGCGTGTTGCTACAAATTCTATGCATAGGTCTTTGAATGGCTGCATAATATTCTGTCAAGTATCCAACCTACAACCAATTTAGCCATTCCCTTATTGTTAAATGCTAAAGTCATTCCCCAACTTAATATATTATAAATAATGGAAGGTGGAAAGAGTTCCTAGAGAGATTCCCTAAGGTTTAGGTAGAAGATGAAGGCACCTTGTGTCACCCTTTTGTTGTGTGGCAAGGGAAGGATTTGTTCAGCATTATATCAGCTTTAAAAGAATATTTACTTAGGTTTATTTATTTATTTTATAAATTATGTTTAATCTGAGATCCAAATAACAAAAACGTAGCCAACTAGGAGAAATTTCAATGGACAAACACCCCAGAAAAAGTTCACACAAGGGCATTAAGGTAGGATATGCTTATAAATTTAAGGAATAGCAAAGACCAGTATGTCCAGATGGTTCAAATTAATGTTTTCCTCTAATGTGACAGATTCTCATATGCCCTTGATTTTTATTCTGCTACCTTAACTTTTAATATGATATATATTTAGATCTAAGAATATATTACTTTTACTAGAAGAAGTGTATGTTACTCTTTATCCCACCCATTTTCCACATAGAAGCTGAGATAATGAATAGACAAAGTATCCACATGGAAGTATCCACATGGAAGCTGGGATAATGAAGCAATAATTAAACTGGCTATATGTGACAGATGGTTCATATTCAGAAGCAGTAGAAATTAATATCTCCATATTTAGAATTCATGTGATAGAAAATTGAAAGCTACTGAGCAAAAGAAAGAAATAATAAAATAGTTTCTAAGTGTGTACAGTGAATCAATAGGTAGGAGATTCCATAATGCACTTTGAGAAAGGTGATGCATTCACTGTGGGCATGAGGAATTTGGGAATTATCTTCAAAACCATTATCTTTGTTGGGAAATTTGGCCAGATATAGGGATGAGAATGAGGGATGGGGAAAGTGGGATCAGAGACATGAAACAAACTTAACTTTTTCTAGTGATCAATTTTGATCATTTCTATTTTATGACTTGTTACATAAGTATTCTGCTAAGTATTTCTTCCTATAGTCATAACAAAAATGTGTTAAAAATGCTGAGAATGAAATTAAAGTTCAGTAACTTTCCACTGATTAATATAAATATAAATATCTGTAATTAAGTTCTTTAATGGATATTTTGAAAACAAGAGAAAGGATGAGTACTTCAAACGTAAGTCCAGGTCATGGAAATATAATGAGGATATATCATGACTGTAACATAATTGCCCTACCTTACTTCTTTGCAGCCTCCCAAATCTAAAAGTGGCATTGCTTTCAAGTTCTAACCAAAAAAGCATAGAATGAACTTAAATACAATGTAGTCAAGAACCAAACACCAGAACTGTAACTTATAATCAACACACCCATCCCATAAATACAGGAGAAACTCTGGTGGAGTGGTAGAATTACAGGGAACAAACCAGTATTTGCTTTGGCAGATGTGACGTCTGTGCAAATAGGAGCACAGCTGTATGCAGAATATTTTAGTGTTTCTAAAACTGCTGAATTAGACATAAAGAAATATCTAAAGTTGCAATGTATCAGCAAGTTTAGAGAACAACGTGCCATTTTGATATTTTAAAAATTTTTATAGAATCAGTGAACTGTATGAAGCACTTTTGTCACCTTGTGGGTTGAAATGTAATACTTCCAGCTTCCTTTCAAGCCACACCCTACTGACAGGGCTACAGTTCTTTTCTCACTGTGGAGACTTTAATATTTTCCAGAAGAATATGGCAAATTCCAGAGGGGCTGGTGACCCTTTAGCTCAAAAGAGACTTAATTAAATATATAATCAGTTACATATGTGTGGGAATTTCAATAAAAGTGAAGTGAGACTTCTTTCTACACTGAAGTTCAGAAAAGCAATGCTGAGAATTTGAGAATAAAATTAGAGAACTTAGTCAATAATGTTTCCTATCTAAAAAAAGGAGGCATTTTCACACAAAGCTCTTGAATTCCCCAATGGAGTAAACTATACTATTTTATGGAGAAGTTTCAGTCTCTTTAATATTTCAAAAATGAAAATGAAAAAGCATCATTCAATTCACCAAATAGACCTTTGTCCTGAATGTTTATTAAATAAGTGATGATTTAATATCTAATACTTGACTTCACCGCTCTTAGAAATTGTCAGGACTTTTGTCTGGCCTAATTAATTAGAACCTACTATGACCTTTTTTTTTTTTTTTTTTTTCCAAGACAGAATCTCACTTTGTTGCCCTTAGTAGAGTGTTGTGGCGCCATAGCTCACAGCAACCTCAAACTCTTGGGCTTAAGAGATTCTCTTGCCTCAGCCTCCCAAATAACTGGGACTAAAGCCACCCTCCACAACACCCAGTTATTTTGTGTGGACAGGGTCTTGCTCAACTCAGGCAATCCACCACCTTGGCCTCCCAGAGTGCTGCAATTACAGGCATGAGCCACCACTTCCCATCCTGACCTATCTTGTTGCTAAATTAGAGTTCCTGATTGAGTTTTAGACCTACTCATGTTTCAGTAACTATTGTTAAATTCACTTAAATGTACTTTCAATTCCGAATCCATTTTATCTTTTAACTTTAATTTCAGAACTTCAGGATGTCTCTCTACTGTATTTCATTTTTCCTTTAGACTGCTGTCCTAATATTACTTTTTAAATGAGCACTTAGGCTCAGCGCCCATAGCTCAGTGGTTAGGGTGCCAGCCACATACACTGAGGCTAGGGGGTTAAAACCAGCCCCGTCCTGCTAAACAATGACAACTACAACAAAAAAATAGCTGGGCTTTGTGGCAGGCACCTATACTCCCAGCTACTCGGGAGGCTAAGGCAAGAGAATCGCTTGGGCTCCTCAAACTACGGCCCGTGGGCCACATGAGGTGATGTGATTTTATTTGTTCCTGTTTTGTTTTCTTACTTCAAAATAAGATATGTGCATTGTGCATAGGAATTTGTCCATAGTTTTTTTAAAAACCATAGTCCAGCCCTCCAATGGTCTGAGGGACAGTGAACTGGCCCCCTGTTTAAAAAGTTTGAGGACCCCTGAATTGTGAGCTGTGATGCCACAGCACTCTACCCAGGGTGACAAAGTGAGATTCTGTCTCTAAATAAATAAATTAATTAATTAATAAATAAAGCTAAGAAATAAAAAAATAAAATAAAATAAAATGAGCACTTAATCAGAAACTACAAACACGTTTCATCCTGTGGACTAACTCCTGATTGATTCATAGTAACTGCCTAGCCCTAGAGCATTGTAATGGGAAGAGCTGACAGACAAGTCTCTGTGTTGGGTTAATTATATTGTGTTGAATTAATGGTCTGCTCTGGGCTTAAAATGGTGGAGTGAAACGTATTAGAATACTTGCCATTTATTTGCGATCCCAGATCTCAAATAGTGGATATTAAAGATTAAATTCTGCACTAGTTAAAACCATACATCTTTCAGCAGTCTTCTCTGCCTTCTAGATATAGGGCAGCCCTAGCTGAGGGGCGGACTCGCCATCTTCACCCTGGGGGTGTTGGTGTCATGATAGAGAGCAGAGGAGCCAGCGGGTTGGAGGGCCAGCAGATGTGGCCACAGGAGGCTCCAATGGCCTGTGGGGGGGGGGGGCAGGACATCTGCTGGGTGGGGGGGGGCACTTCTATGTCACCAACTCAGAGAGCACCACAGTGTCTCAAAACCACCTCTGTCTCCCTCCCCTGTGGGGGCTTAAAAGGGAGCCCCCTATCTCCCTGGCCTTGTCAGTTTCATGTAAGTTTCCTAGGCCTGGGATGGAAGGGATTGTATCCATTCATTTGGTGTGCTATATATACCGCTCGACAAAGGACCCAGGGAGAGATTTTTTTTTCTAACTTGGGTTTTTCCCTCTGCCAGGAGCTCTGGTGCCTTTTCTCTGTAAAATAAAACCTTTTCTGTAAAATAAAACCTATCTTACCACTGATCTGTGGTCCATAGATTCATTCTTCGAATTCCCAAGACGAAGGACCTACTGTAGAAGAAATTCTGGCAACACTCTGTATTTTCTCACACCTTGAAAGGAATAAAGAAAATCCTAACACTGTTATCCTGACAACAGTGATATTCTATCCTTGTTTCACTTAAGGATTGTGCAGATAGTAACCTCTATCTGAGCCTTCATGATGAGGCATCTTAAAGAAGAAAAGAAACATAATTTGTTCTCACAGGAATTTTTTGTTTGCCAAAGAGAAGGAAGTTATCAAAAAGCCAAAATCTCTGAATTAATGAGAACAATTTTTTGGTAAATTATGTTTTCTTCACTGTGATAAGTGCTTTACAGATTGTCTCATTGAGCACAGACACAAGAGTCTTGGAGATGTTAAAGAATGTGTTTAGGGCCCCAGTGACAGTGAGCTGTGGAAAATGGATGTGAACCCAGGAAATCTGATTCCAAATCCCATGTTCTTAACTACAGTATGAAGTTACTTCTTTAAACAGCAAAATGTGCTGCACCTTTAGTTTTCAGTAAAATAATTAAACTAGATGTTAATGTTCAGAAAGAACAGTTTGTATTTGGCCTTGGTTAGATTCTTGTATCTGTACCCTACTTGTTATCTAGCTGTGTCTCCATGAGCCACTCTTCTCTGGTGTGTAAAATGGAGATGATACTAAAATTATTACGAAGATTAGTAACATAATTACAAAATATTAAGACCTGGTCAATAATCATGCCAATAAGTATTGGTTATCCATATTCATATTTTTTATTAAATCATAGCTGTGTACATTTATTAATCATAGCTGTGCACATGGAGTACAATGTGCTGGTTTTATATACAATTTTAAATATTTTCATTGAACTGGTTAACATAGCCTTCCTGGCATTTTCGTAGTTATTGTGTTCAGACATTTATATTCTGCATTTAATAAGTTTCACCTGTACCCTTCTAAGATGCACCATAGGTGTGATCCCACCAATTACTCACCCTCCACCCATCCTCCCCCCTCCTCTCCCCTCCCTTTCCCCTTTCCCCATGTTCTTGTGCTACAATTGGGTTATAGCTTTCATATGAAAGTTATAAATTAGTTTCATAGTAGGGCTGAGTACATTGGATACTTTTTCTTCCATTCTTGAGATACTTTGCTAAGAAGAATATGTTCCAGCTCCATCCATGTAAACATAAGAGAGGTAAAGTCTCCATCT
>CAUYPK010056189.1:0-16768 GCA_963574355.1 Loris lydekkerianus | reverse complement strand
CGGTGACTGGGAAAATGCCAGGAAGGCTATGTTGAATATTGGGATGAAAATGTGTCAAATGGTTTATGAAGCTAGTATATGATGCCCCATGATCATATCAATGTACACAGCTATGATTTAATAAAAAAAAAAAAAAACAATAACAACAACAAAAAAAACCAGCCAGGTATTGTGGAAGGCTTCTGTAGTTCTGGCTACTGGGAGGCTAAGGTAAGAGAATCACTTAAGCCCAAGAGTTTGAGGTTGCTGTGAGCTATAATGCCACAGTATTCTACTGAGGGTGACATAGTGAGGCTCTATCTCAAAAAAAAAAAAAAAAAAAGTTTTATAATGTTTGCCATAAAACCTGCAAATCTTTTATTAGGATCACTACTTTATACTTCATATATTTTTATTATTGTGGTTTTTTTAAACTTAATTTTTATTTGTTGATAGTATTTAGAAACGTAATTCTTGATGTCAAATTTTCCAGCCAAATTTCTACTATCAAATTAATTCCAAAGAATTATCTCTGTTCTTGCCATACATACATACATAATCTTCTTTTATACAAAATGATCATTTTTTTCTCCCCTTTTCTTGCCTTTGTGCAGAAAATAGTACTACTAGCCCAAATGCTTAAAAAATAAAAGCATGGGTTTGTGATGAACAAATTTAGTCTTGTTCTGAATTTTGGTCTGATAAATCCTGATGAATGACAAGGTAGGTGCAAACAAAAAGTTTTAGAAGAAATATTTAATTTTTCACCTTGATTTACTGTGTGTGCTACTTTCTAAAGAGTTAAAACTTTTAAAAATGTTAATTTGTATCTGTTGATATGGACAATATTGAGTATCATTTCATTTTAGAAATATTAAGTTACAAAAAACATATGCACAATATAATCCCCTTTTTAGTACAAAAAAAATTACCCAATATACATGTATATACTGTAAAGAACCTGGACGAGCACAACCAAGGTATTAACAGCAGTCATCTCCACATCAGGAGACAGAGTCTCACTCTCTTGGGCTTGGTATAGGGTCATGACATCATCACAGCTCACAGTAACCTCAGTCTCTTTGGCTCAAGCAATCCTCTTGCCTCAGCCTCCCAAGTAGCTAGGACTACAGGCACCTGCCCAGACCTCCAGCTAGTTTTTTTTCTACTTTTAGTAGAGACAGGGTCCTGGTCTTGCTCAGACTGGTCACGAACTCCTCACTCCACATGATCCATCTACCTTGGCCTCCCAGAATGCTAGGATTTAAGGCGTGAGCTGCCGTGTTAGCCTATTTGTTTTGATTATTTCTGTAATAAGCATATAGTTTTATTGTGGGGGTCTAGCAGCCCTGCACAAACCCTTCCCCAAGACAAAGGACTCAAAGGATCCAGTTAGCCCTATATACCCCCAAATTTGCACCAAAGGACCCTAAATCACCAAAGCCTTGTGGGCAAACCATGAATTCTGCCCACCTTCTATGACCCCATATAACAGGGGTCTCTAACTGTCCTAGGGTCGCACATTTCACCTTAGCATTGCCCAGGCAGGTCAGTGTCCCCTTCAATAAACCTGACCTAAACTTCTCTGCTCCCTCTCTGTCTCATCTCTGGGCACTGCTGCTTACACCTTTCAGTTTTATAATTTAAAAATTAAAAATCAAATATATTTTATAATAAAAGAAGAATATGGCAATCTTCTATACAATTGTTTTAAAAAAACTTAGGTACAGAATAAAGCTGTATAAAAAGCACAGAGCAGAGATATAAGCAATTTTAAATGAAAGAGGCAGGAAAACTTAAACATTTGAACTCGAGTTTGATAGTTCAAAGAGTACAAATATTCATTCAGGGCGGAGATAAAACAAAAAAACATGACATAGTCAAAACAATGGGTTACACAGACTAAAACGTAAGTTAAAATTAAAGTAGTAAAAATCTACAAAGAAAGTTAACTGCCAGGCTAATAAATTCAGACATTCCAAAGGTTACTAGAAATTCTCACAATCTGTTCAGTAACAGTGTTAAAAGCAATTTTTAAAATTAGGATACCACTATTTAGATGACAGGGTAAAGACAAGCACACTGTCTTGTCTTTAGAATAACTCATACCTAAGATGATAGGATATTGAACTATGGGGAAAGTTAGGAGGGAACAAACAAAAGAATCATTCTCAAGTTGATAATACAGGCTGTGATAAACAACTAGAAGTGGAAAGGGGAAAAGGGATGATTGATTATTCTGAGGTTTCTAGTTTGGATGATCAGTTAGAGCAGTGGTTCTTAACCTGTGGGTTGCAAACCACAGGAATTGTATTAGAGGGTCACGGCATTACAAAGGTTGAAAACCACTGAGTTAGAGGGTGTTAAGAAAGGAAATACTTGAGAAAAGAAAATAAACCATAAGCAGCAAAGGAGACTCCTAAACAGCCTAATAAACATTTCTCTTCATGGAACTGATTGTACTATGACAACCTTTGCTTCTTTTCTTACTTACATGGATTGGGCATCTAAGTCATATCTTGGTTTTCTCTGTATACTTTTCTTGCTAATACATATTTTTTGGTTATCTACCAATAGTCTACCTCTTCTGTATAAAAACTATCAAAGTACCCATTAGAAAATGCCATGAAAAGACAAACAATTGTGTATCTCTCATGAAAGAAACAGAAAAGTTCAGGCTGAAACATTAATAACCTCAAACTACTTTTAAATAAGGAAATAACTGTGTGAGAATCTTAATTTTTTTTTTTCTATGACAGTCTCATTCTGTCACCCCAGGTTGAGTATCATGGCGTTATCATAGCTCACTACAACTTCCAACTCCTGGGCTCAAGCAATCGTCCCACATCAGCCTCCCAGAGTGCCAGGATTACAGGTGTGAGTCACCTTATCCATCCATCATAAATGTTTTTGAAGTTTTTAGGGATGAAAAAGTTTATGAAATCTTTACATTTTACAGGAAATGTCTACATATTTTCCTTCTGTGACTTGCTATTAAGGAGTGAAGCAATTTAGTATTTTATAGACTGATTTTCTTTTTTCTCTCCTGATTCTTATATTATCCTTTTGGTTGAGCTGCTTTCTGAATGGAGTGAATATATAAACGCCTTAATCAGAAGACTGACAGAATTCATGCTTGTACTCCCAGCACTCTGGGAGGCCAAGACGGGTGGATTGCCTAAACTCACGAGTTTAAGAACAGCCTGAGCCAAAGAGAGACCCTGTCTCTAAAAATAGCCGGCGTCTGTAGTCCCAGCTACTTGAGAGGCTGAAGCCAGAGAATGACTTGAGCCCACGAGTTTGAGGTTGCTGTGAGCCATGATGCCACTCACTCTACCTAGGGTGACATAGTGAGACTCTGTCTCCAAAAAAAAAAAAAGAAAAAAAAGAAAGAAAGAAAGAAAGACTGATGGAATTAAAGAATAATATCTAATTGATTTTCCTATTAACAGCCTATTTTCAAACCTAAATTATTTAATAGAATACAGTTATTAAGATGTTAAAAAATTATAAAGGGAATGTTATATAAAATGCTAGAGGGAAACTGATTCAATACTCATCAACCTCCTGGCAAATAGTTTCCCATTGACAAAAGCTAACACAGACAATAGTAACAAATCTGATTATACAAAAATTCTGCATTAAAAAAAATCACTTTGGGGCAGCGCCCATGGCGCTGTGAGTAGGGTGCCAGCCCCATATACCAAGGGTGGCAGGTTTGAACCCGGCCACGGCCAAACTGCAACAAAAAAATAGCCGGGCATTGTGGTGGGCACCTGTAGTCCCAGCTACTCGGGAGGCGGAGGCAAGAGAGTAGCCTAAGCCTAAGAGCTGGAGGTTGCTGTGAGCTGTGACGCCACAGCTCTCTACCCAGGGCGACAAAGTGAAACTGTCTCTTAAAATAATAATAATAATAATAATAAGATCACTTTGGAAGCTGTATAGAAAATGGAATTGCATAGTGTGCTGGTACACACCTGCAGGGTGTCCACCTAGCTACTAGGGTGGCTGAGGAGGGAGGATCACTTGAATCCATCTAGCAGCTTCTCACCAGCCTGGGCAACATAGCGGGAGCTTGTCTCAAAAACCTAAAATTAAAACTTCTCTATATAATAGTAAAATGAAACAAATAAAAGCTTTAAGTAAAATACAAAGGAAACATTTAGTAGAAAAAGGGTTATCTTTATCAAAGATAAAGTGCTCATATAAAATTAAAATAAAAATGCTAAGTCTCAGATAAACAAACAAATGAACAATGAACAGAAGAAAAAATGGTAACTGTGGAAGTGATTTAATCAACCTCACTACTTATCAAATACAGATTTCTGCCCATTAAATTAATTTAGTATATAAACTACAATATTCAGCCTTAGTAGAGACATGAAAAAGCTGACATACCCATACAGTGTTAGTGACAGAACTCTTTAGGAAAGTAATTTGGCAATATGTATTAAGACTCACAAGAATGTTCATACTCTATTATCATAAAATTCTATCTTGTTATTTGGAAAACTGCTCATGCTACTATGATATATAATAAAATGAAACTAAAAACAATATAAATAACCAAGGACAAAAGAATCATTAAGTAAATTATGGTAATTGTCACTAGGAAAAATATAACACTTATAATATTATAATTATTTTATCTTATATTACAAGAATTAAGATAGCTTATGAAAATATAATAATATAAAGTGAATCAATTTGTTCATGAATGTATTTATGAAAATGATGCTATTAATAAGAGAAGCAATTTAAGACAGTCAAAAGAACACAA
Source organism: Loris lydekkerianus (assembly GCA_963574355.1). Lineage (NCBI taxonomy): Eukaryota > Metazoa > Chordata > Mammalia > Primates > Lorisidae > Loris > Loris lydekkerianus. Next base: position 12,009 of record CAUYPK010056189.1, on the reverse strand, counting down.
AACGTACATGAACATGTGCAGTTTATGAAAGCTAAAATATTATATTTACTTTTCAATGAAATTATCAGAATATAAAACTTCCTTCAATGTGATCAGAATTTTTTTATTTACAAATTAAATGAAAATAGCCAGAAAGGAAAAATATTGACATGCATGCAGCCTTTTTTAAATTAAATATAAGCCTATTCCTTTTTATGTTTTCTATAATTGTATTATGTACTTATTTTATAACAAGAGTATTTTTACTTTAGAAAACTTTTAAATAAAAATTAATCTCACTGGAATGTAACTGTGAATTTCCTGAAGGCTAGATTTACGGGGAAAAAAATACGCCTTCTACAGAAGTTTTAATGCATAGTACCTGTTCTGAAAGTGCACAGGAGAATTTTTTTTTTTTTTTTTTTTGCATAGGAGAATTTAAATTCTAAATAATGCTTTCCTTCCACTCTTGTATTATGTATCACGAAATACATCATAAATAACTGCAAAATAATTAACATGATAGCTAAATGCCTGTTTTGCTTTTGAGAAGAAAAGTACAGTACAAGGAAGTGGAGAAGCTTTCAAAGACTAATAAATAATGTGATAGGAAAAGCTGTAACTAAGTATTGGTCTTTTGATCTTGGTTTAGTATTAAATCTCTTGCAATATTATACCACTTAAGAGTGGTACTTTATACAAGAAAAGGTATCAAGTGAAATGAACCAATGTAGAAATTTAAAGTCTACTAAAACAAAGGTAGCACTGACTTCTGGTAAAAATAAAAATGCTGATGATTATTAGCTTGCTACTGGCAGCAGAAAAGAGCTTTTAATTGGAGAACAGCTGGGCAGTGACTAAATGACCAAGGTAAACATAGGCAAATTAACATAAGCCATCATTTACAATAAAAGCCCTTTTGACACTGAAATCAAGGCATAAGTATTAATGGAAACAACGCAGGATAGAATATTACAGAGAAATTCATCTTTTCAAAAGCAATAATTATTATAATAGCTACAACATGGACAGATAGGTTATGGAAAGTTCACGAATGGAACAATTTGATGGAAGAGAACTGTGATGTTGTAGTGAAGAGAGAGTAGCTAGATTTTGTTGGTTGTTATTAGAATATACTGGTCATTTCATAAAATTTCTAACTAGTTTCCACATTATAAAGTTAGAGCAAAGAATAATCAGTAAATGATTTTTAGTTGGATAATAGAGACACAACAGACTAAAACAATATATCTATTGTGACATGCTTATTTAAATTAGAAAATCTAGTCTCAAAGAATATTCAGCACACAAAAATAAATAAAATCAAGTATGTAAAAAGGAGATATTACTATGTATATTCACTGTACCTTAAAATAATCATAAAACTCTTAATTCCATTGACTGTGATCCACACATAGTGATCTAAGGACAGTTAAGTCTTACTCGCACAATGTGAGGGTCAAGCATGGTCTACTACAATGTATAAAGTTAAAAGAAAATTTTGGAATCTGGAAAATTTTAAATTCTTACTCTTCACCAATTTATATTTTAATAGCTCCTTAAAGTAGCGTATGCATATGTGTGTGTGTTTATGTGTGAGATAAGAGTCTCACTCTGTCGCCTTGGTTAGAGTACCACGGCTCACAATAACCTCAAACTCTTGGGCTTCAGCAAATCCTCCTGCCTAAGCCACCCCTGTAGCTGGGACTACAAGGCACCTGCCACAACACCCAAGCTAGTTTTTCTACTTTTTTAGTAGTGATGGGGTCTTGCTTGCTCTTGCTCAGGTCGGTCTCAAACTCCTAAGCTCAAAGGATCCAACACCCTCTTCAGCCTCTCAGAGTGCTGTGATTACAGGTGTGAGCCACCATGCCCAGACAAAATAATTTTTTTTTAACTCCAAGTAAACACCCAATGAATGATGTTAGCTGGCAAGACAAATGACCAAGCTATATGAGAAATTTAATAAAAAAATTTTAGAAGTATAACATGCTAGACAAAATAACTTTTTTTTAACTCCAAGTAAATACCCAATGAATGATGTTAGCTGGCAAGACAAATGGCAAAGCTATATGAGAAATTTAATAAAAAATCTTAGAAGTATAAACTTAATATTTTCTGTCATTCCTTAAAAAAAAAAAAAAACTAAGTAACTAACCCAGGTATATTTTTCATGTTACATAAAATGAATTCCGGACAAGTCTGACCATCTATGTTCAGCCTGAACATGTCACAGTGGTAACTACTGGTATTAAACCATTATTCCTAATTTCTAATTTAAATGACTGATCAACATTTTAAAATATACCTATCACTATATGCTTTTTAATATTTGCTATCAGTGTTAACTTTGAAAGGGATATAATACAGAACACATAAAGAATTCTCAAAACTCAAGAATACAATCCAATACAAAATAGAGAAAAACAATTAATAAAAATTTTATCAAAAGAAATATAGATGGCAAGGCCTAGCGCCTGGTGACTTATGCCTGTAATCCTCACACTTCAGAAGGTTAAAACAAAAGAGGACTGCTTGAGGCCAGGAGTTCAAGACCAGCCTGAGCAAAAGCAAGAACCTTGTCTCTACAAAAAATAGAAAAATTAGCCAGGCATAGTGGCATGTGCTTGTAGTCCCAGCTATTCAGAAGACTGGGGTAGGAGGATTACTTGAGCACAGGAGTTTGTGGTTGTAGTGAGCTGTGATGATGCCAACGGCACTCCAGCACAGGCAATAAAGCAAGACCTATCTTCAAAAAATAAAAGAGAAAAAGCAAAAAGGAAATATAGATGCCAAATAAGCACATATTTCAATATCATCAGTCACCAGGGGAACCCAGAATAAAACACAAGAAGATACATCTATTTGAATGGATTTTAAGAAAAAGCTGACAATACCAAGTGCTGAAGAGACTGTGGAACAAGTAAGACTTTCATATACTGCTGATGAAATGCAAAATGGTACATCTCCTTTAGAACACAATGTGACAATTTCTTTGAAAATTAAATACATGTTACATTTACTAGACACCTCAGTTATATGAATATTTGTTTTTTTTGTGACAGAGTCCCACTTTGTTGCCCTCAACAACTCACAGCAACCTCAAACTCCTGGGCTCAAGAGATCCTCTTTCCTCAGGCTCCCAAGTAGCTGGGACTACAGGTCCCAGAATTCCAAAGAAAAAGAAAAATATAACAAATACCTTCAACAACATGAATGAATCTCAAAAGCATTATGCTATGTGAAACAAACCAAACGTAAAAGGGCTACATACAGTATGATTCCATTTATTTTACATTTTCAATAAGATAAAACTACAGGGAAAGAAGTCAGGGTATTGGGTGCCAGGGGCTGAGAATAGGGAAGAGAAACTATGAAGTATGAGTCTTAGGGGCAATGCAAACTTTCTATTTTGATGATGGTTACACAACTGTAGTATGTCTATCAAAACCACATAGAAATTTATACATAATAAGGGTAAATTTTATTGTATGTAAATTATACCTTAACATACCTTCTTGAAAAAAATATCATCTAGGGAACCAATCCAGGAAATTCCAAAGAACTGTTTCTATCCATCTATCCACCCAGCCACTCATCCACTCTTATCATATATGTACATATGTATGTGCTTACCTAACAACCTACACAGAAAGACATACATATGGATGCACAGAGACATGTAGGAAGCACATATGAAGCTCGAAATAATCCTATGAGACAATTAAGATTAATACTATTATCTTAATTTTCTAAGTAAAGACACAAATTTCATAGTTTTAATGACATTTTTAAACTTTGGATTTTGAAATACTTTTAATCTTATGGAAAGACTGAAGGAATTAGGCAGCGCGTGTGCCTCAAAGGGGTAGGGCGCTGGCCCAATATGCCGGAGGTGGCGGGTTCAAACCTAGCCCTGGCCAAAAAAAAAAAAAGAAAAGAAAAGAAAAAGAAAGGCTGAAGGAATTATATAATAAACACCTGTATACCTTTTACTAAGGCTCACCAAGTTTTAACATTTTATACATTTTTTATTCTTATCTCTACAGAAACACAAATAAATATTTAGCTTTTCCAAACCATTTTAGAGTTCCTTGTATATATCATACACTTTTGTCACTTATAACACTTTGGTGGGAAATCCTTAAGAAAATGAAGTTGGTATCTACAAATTCCTGTGAACACATGGGTTCATATGGATATCTAATTCCAACATAATACAACCCAAGACCTTTATTTTCTCCCTTTCTGTTAGGCATATCTCTTTTTTCACAGAGAAATTCTCAGCTCTGAGGTTCAGAACAGGGCTCAGTGCTCTCAACTGGACAAGTCCCTAACTGGAATGGACTTGGGATGGTGCACTGTGAAGGAAGCCTGCCTGATCCTGCCCACAGTCCAAAACACAAGTCAGGGACCTGTGCTAGCTTTTTCTTTTCAGGAGTGATGTGATCTTTTCTTAATTTATATCTTCCATGCCTCTCTTCTCTTTTTCAGTCTCTTAAGCCTCCCCCATCTCTTTCTATAAATGAATGTAGTTAAGAAAGCAGTAAGAGGGCAGCGCCTGTGGCTCAGTGGGTAGGGCACAGGCCCCATAAACCCAGCCCTGGCCAAATTGCAACAACAAAAAAATAGCCAGGCATTGTGGTGGCCGCCTGTAGTCCCAGCTGCTCAGGAGGCTGAGGCAAGGGAATTGCCTAAGCACAGGAGTTGAAGGTTGCTGTGAGCTGTGATGCCTCAGCACTCTACCAAGGGTGATAAAGTGAGACTCTGTCTCAAATAAATAACTAAATAAATAAATAGAAAGTAGTAAGAATACCAAAATATGATGTTTATAACTCTACTTATTAGATGTTTGAATTTTTTGAATATTCCACCTCTTAGCAATTAAAGGTGCAGATTATGTGTAATTGTATCTGTGTCCCTTGCTTTGAGAAGGATTAGAAACTTCTGATTCACTATCCTCTCAGGCCAGTTTAAGTGGCTTGTGATAAAGTGGCAGATTCAGGACCCAAGATCTACCCAATAAATAAGTATACATTAAAACCACATAAAGTAAAAATAAGAAAATTTAGAATAAAACATTTTGTATCTTGAAACTAGATGAATTATTTTTAAATAAAAGGCAGCTGTAACTAATTGTTTTTAGGGCGTATCCAGAAAATACATCCTAAAAAGCTAGAAAAATAAAAGAAAAAGTAAAGCAAATGATAAGGAAGATAAAAGGGAAGGAAGAAATGAAAGAATAGAAATAGATCTTTAATTTTTAATGCATCATTTTTCTATTTATATGAAACAAGTACTCTTTGAAATAAAAAAAGATTTCACGACTACATCCTTTAACATGGTGCCAATTATTCCTGTATGCATAAAAGCACTCATAAATAAGATATAAGCAGAATTTTTGAACAGGAAAATGCCCCAAAACTACACTTCACAACTTCTAGTTCTAAGGGCAGTTGTTTTCCATTTTCACAGAAAATAAAGCCACTGTGTTATTACGACTCAGGGGGAGAAAAAGTGAGTGTGCAGCATAGACCAGAAGTAGAAAGAATACCTTGCTGTGCTCATGTTATCACAGCATAGAAAAAACATCAACGAGTTTTAACATTTCATAAAAATAGATAAGGCATAACACACTTGATTAAAATCTTTATAGTAAAATAAAAATGTAATTCCTTAAGAAAGCATTTATAACTACCAAGTAGGATGTCTTATAAAGTTCTTTCCTAAACTTCTCATCTACACAAATAACAAATTTAAAAAAGTAATTCTAAACAGGTTATACTTATTAAGACCAAATGTTAATAGAATAACACGGGGGGGGGGGGGGGGAGGAGAATCCATAGGCAAATTGTAAGATTCAAAGCTTTGAAATCTTTTACCACAAATGTTTAGTGAGGTTGAAAAAATTCACTTAAATGTCAGTTTGATAAAAGCCAAAAGAACATTTCCCGCATGTGTTTATATTTAAGCATATTTTTAAAAGATGGAAAAAGTAACAGTCATTCAAAACTAAGGTTAAGTTATTAGTTCATAAGGATTGTAATTTAAAGGTATTTCTCTAACCTCCAATTTTATTTTCTTTGATAAGAAAGAAGTTTTAAGCATGTCTTGCTTAGATAAGCCCTTATTCAATTCTAAAATGTTTTAAGGTTTAACTATTCCCATTTATAACCCTGAAGATGAAAGTTTTTGCAGTTGACATAATCAAATACAATACCGAAAAGCACTTTGTATATAAGCATAGATGATCAAAATAAAATGAATTATTCTTCGAAATTTAGATGCACGATATGTGTGTTAGGATTCTACCAGCTATAAAAAAATTTTCATTAAACCAATTTATGATTTTAATTAAATAGCACATTGTTTGACAATTTTAAACCATATAATGAAAAGCCACATGGAAGGGAAAGAAAAATACTGCAAGATAGTAGTTCTCACAATGAGAGGGGCCGTCTCCTGGTAAACGAAGAGTGTCATCACAAGCAGTTCTAAAACACAACTTATACCTACCCTACCTTACAGGTTTGTTTTCAGCTGTTATTTCTATCAGAGGGTTCATGGTTTATAACCAGGCCTTAGTTTCTCTGATCATAGAAAAATTCTAGAAACATGTAACAAATATGAGAGAAAGTAGTCAAGCAATAGCCAATCATTTCCCTCTAACAGACTTTTAAAAATATCACTCATCAGAAACACTCTAACATTTAAATCTCTTATAAAAACATGTTTCCTGATTCTAAGTACCGTATGGTGCATCACAGCCAACATTCCTACTGGCAACACCTAGAAAAGCCATATAAACCATAAATTAGTCACATTGTTAATGTAATCAAAGAGCTATGGGTGCAATAAGGGCAAAATGGGTAAATTTCCAGACAGGGCAGGACTAGGACTGGCAGCTTTTTGTTCCTCCTGCCCACTTTTATAGCCAGTAGCATGAAGACAGACAAATTTTAAATTTCCCAAACCTCAAAGACACAGCATGTTGGCCCCAAAACATAGCTTGAATTCTGAAACTTAATGGTAAGTTAAAGAGGTTAATCAAAAATAGCCTCTACAGCAGAAAGGTCTCTAAGTTTCGCAATGTGTTTAAAACAAAAGACAGGAGAAGAAAATGGGAACTGAAAACATATAGGCAAGAAATGAAAGCCCTAGAGAAGTGGAGGGTAAAAACCAAGGATCCAAGGCATTTTCCCTCTGGGGGGTAGGGAGAGCATATACCCATGTGGTTACATCTAGAGCCTGAAAATTCATACCTTGGGCTTAGCAGAAGACAGGGATAAGCTGGAGGGTAAGAGGGGAAAACAGATTTTAACAATTAGATAAGGCTGAAGTAATAACACTGGAAACTGAAAGCCTAAAACAAAAGGTCAGTTTCCTTCTTGAGATAAATGCCAAATTTTGAAGGCAAAAGGATAAAGAATTAAGATGGAAACCTCTGAATTAAGCTGGAGACCTCTGAGGTTAGTTTGGTGCCCTCCCTTCTGATGTACTGTTTCAGAAGAGATGAGATAAAAAACCCCACTTGTCTCAAGTAAAAGTCATAGACGTTCAGGTCCTAGGAGTAAAGGCAAACTATAAAAAGTGACAATCAATGTCCAGGCCTAGTCCTTCATTTTATTAAGGTGGTCAGCCCTCTCTTCACTCTGTATCAGCTTCATAGAGAAAAGAACGAACGTTCTACTAGAAGATACAATTTGAAGGATCTGCATTCTTATACATATAAACAGTGGCTGGTAAACAATGAACGACTGAAAGTTATACCAAGAGGCAAAATAATTTGACTATAAAAAAAAAAAAGAAGGAAAAAACAACAGGAAAAGATTCAGAAATGATTCAGATACTTCGCAGTAACTATGATTAACATTTTCAAGGAAACAAAGAAAGTGATGCATAAACTACATGAAAGAATGAAACATTTCAGAGAACAGAAATTACTTTGTAAAAAGGAGAAAATTAAAAGCCAAAATTGAATATTTTGGTAGGTCAATTATTTCACTGAATAGGTTTAAAATTAGACTATTTTCCCTGTATCAGCCTAGCGCTTAGGCTAAGACAAAGGTACAGTCATCAGAAATATGTGGCAGAGCACAGAAAATTAAGCCACAGTTCTCTGCACAGAAAGCTGAAAAGGAGAGCTCTCCAGGAAACCACAATGTACTAGAAGTCTTAAAGCATCTAGAAAAAAATCAAAGACTAAGCAAAGAAAGATAAAAAGAAGACCAAATAAAAATTCAGAAACTTAAAAATTCAGGAATTAAAAAGTTACAACTCACTAGATGAATTCCCAAATTTAACTAAAGGCATAGTCCTATAGATTCAAAAAAGCTCAAAAACCCCAAGTGGGATAAACCACCCAGCAAACAAAAGGCAACCCATGCCCAGACAATCTGGGTGGAATTTGAAAATTTAAGAGGAGAAAGTACCAGCAAAGAGAAACAGTCATGCGAGAAAAAGAGTCGGGAGAGTGACACACCAAGAAAAAAAGAAATATTTAACATGGTAAAATTCCTTTCTAAGAATGTACAGTACCAATTTAATATCAATATGTGATTTCTCATATCACTAGTCAGTGTGGGCAGTCTTTCTCAGTGGTTAAAAGGAAAGGCTCTGGTGTCACAGATTTGGCTTTAATTTCATGTTCATTGAATTGTATGACATGGGGCAAGTACAACCAGCCATCCATATTTGTGGGTTCCACATTCACAGATTTAACCATCTATAAATCGAAAATCTTTGGGGAAAAATTATGTATGTATTGAACATGTACAGAGTTTTTTCTTTGTGATTATTCCCTAAATACAGTATAATAATCATTTACATAGCATTTACATCGTATTAAGTATTATAACTAATTAGAAATAAATTTAAAAGTATATGGGAGGATGTGCATGGGTTATATACCAATACTACACTATTTTACATCAAGGAATTAGGCATCCTTGGATTTGGATATCCAAGAGAGGTCAAAAGAATTCAGAAAAACAAGAATATAAAAACATTGTTTTTGGAGAGACATTTAACATAAATTTTAGACTACACAGATTTGGTGTTACCTGGTAAGAAAGAACAAAACCAAACCTATTCCTTTTTTCTTTTCTGTGTGTGTGTTTTTTTTGTTGTTGTTGTTTTAGAGAATCTCATGCTGTCACCTGAGTAGAGTGCCATGGCATTATCCTAGGCTCACAGGAACCCACTCTTGGGATCCACTGATGCTCTTGCCTCAGCTTCCCCAGTAGCTGAGACTACAGGGCATGTACCCAACCACACCCAGCTAGGCTTTTGTTGTTGTTGTTGTTGTTGTTCCTATTTTCAGTAGAAATAGAGTATCCAACTCTTGCTCAGGTTGGTGTCAGACTCCTGAGCTCATGCAATCCACCTTCCTCAGCCTCCCAGAGTACTAGGATTATAGGCATGAGCCACAACACCAGACCTTATCAAAACAATGAAGATTAGTGTTCCTACTTGCTTCCCTCTGTGTGTGTGTATGTGTGTGTAGTACAGGATTTCACTCTTTCATTTACCTTAACCATTGTTAGCACTGAACAAATGTTACCAACTATTTTTATAATTGTGGAGGAATAAATGAACTAATTTTACAAAGAATTTTCAATTAGGTTAATATCTAAAAAAAGAACTAAATGATTGACATCTTTAAAATTTTAAATTCAAACCTTCTAATATTTTGGAAAATACTTGATACAAAGCATTCTCAATCCCCACTGTATTAAATACTGAAGAACAAAATCTATTAAATAACCCATTAAGCAATTAACAAAATGTCATAGCTATTAAAAACAAATGCTAATTTCAAAAGTATATATAAAACAATATTATTTTTACATTACTGTTAATGCAAGTTTTATTTTGATATTGCCTTTTAAAAGCAAGGATTCTGGAAACTGATCAGGGTAGAAGTTTTATCTTACGCATGCCTTTCCAGCAGAAGATATTAAAACCAATATGAAAAGTGTTTAGATACTGAGGAGATACTTTCTTTCATCTTCCAAATACTACAAACAAAGAGTCCAATAAAGAAAACCACAAGTTTGCTGAAGTTTAAAACATCTGGGGACTATCTTAAGATATTCATTCTTAAGAGCTCCATATTAAAGAATAGCCTGAAGGGTAGATAATAAATCAGCTCTAAAACTAGAAGTGTGTTTTTAATCCCACTGAATATAAATAAGCTTTCTTTAAAAGAAGAGAACTATAATTCAAAAGAAAAGAGCCAAGAGACAAAATACTCCATAAAAAGAAGCTTTAAAAATAAAGACGAGGGCTCAATTAAGAAATAATCATGAAAATACGATGTTTTCACTGAGATATTAGCAACCAGAAGGTAAATATCAGTAATCCTTTTGTAACCTCTAACTAAAAATAAAAACAGGTAATGGATTCACAGGTGATCATTTCATTATTATGCTTCATCACTTCTGCCCAGATTACAAATATTCTTTTGTGAAAGATGTTCCCAGCTCAGTTTCATGGACGATAATAAACTCTCAAAGACTGTTTTAAGGAATAAATAGGTTAACTACATTTCTAAAAAAACACATAAAACTGAAAATGCATCTTTCTTATGCATCAAGGTAATATTAATGTGAAAGCTGCTTTCATAAAAATATTGCTTGTCAAATATATAATATAGAAAAACGTATCAAGATACGGTACATGAGATCCTAAAACTTGTATTTCCCACAGACTACAACTGCCCACCAAGCTTACTGATCTGAAGTATTCACTTTTTTTAGAAAAATAACAACCAGCACTGAATTCAGTACAATGTAAAATATAAATTCATTATAGTACAAACTGGATTTCAAAAGCAAAACACATTAAGGAAATTATCAACAATCCATTTGAATGCAAAAACAAACAAAAAGGTAAAAAAAAAAAAAAAAAGGCAAGCCCTGAATTCTAAAGTTGATCAGCTACTATCCTTAAATAGTACAGGATACTATTTAAGTATCCTTTTAAATAGTACAGGATACTATTTAAGTATCCTTTTAAATGTTACAGGATACTCTAGAAGACAAACTCTATTCTAGACATAATAATTTGCAGGTAAATCTCTCTCCTAACATTTCAGATATTTAAATTACATTATAAAAACAATAAACTCATGCAAATTTGAGTATTTTTAGTATTTTGTAAATACAGTAACTCTAAAATCCTAATAAAGAGGCCAGGCATGGCCTGTAATCAGAGCACTTTGGGAGCCTACTCAGGAGGATTGCTTGCGGTCAGGAGAGTTCAACATCAGCCTGAGAAAGAGCTAGACCTGGTCTCTACCAAAAAAAAAAACAAACAAACAATGTAGCTAGGTGTGGTGGGGCATGCCTGTAGTGACAGCTACTTGGGAGGCTGCGGCAGGCATATCAAGTCCCATGAGTTTCAGATTGCAGTAAGCTACATATGATCATGTCCATTCCATTGCACTCCAGCCTGGGTAATAGAGTGAGACTCTATCTCATAAATAAATAAATATCTAACTACCAAAATAAAAAAACAATCAACCGAATGCATAACTGGTTTCTACTTAGATACACTAGTCTTCTTTTAGGAGGAGAGGGAGTCAGAAAGCTTTTTCTCTAAAAGGCAAAGTAACAAATAATTTAGGCTTTGTGGGTAATGGGGATGGGGAGGAGGAACCAGAGACATTAATTGGGTACTTATAAAACAAAAATTTTATTGATGAAATTTAGAATATTCAAATAATAACAAAATGGGATTTTTTTTGTTATTCAGGTATACTAGTAAGAAAAATATAATTCCTTAGTGGAATAATATTTGACTTAATTGGTGTTCAGAGTTACTGAATTGATAGCAAATACTCATCTGTTAACACTGATTTATAATAATTTTACATATTTCAGCATAGAAAATCTTTTCACACAGATACTGCCAAATACTGACATCAATCCATAAGCATATGATTTTAATTGAGCATATTCACTTAGAAGGCATTTACAGAATTCCATTAGAGTGTTACCTTGATATTTCCCCTTTAGCATATCACTA
>CAUYPK010056188.1:0-24165 GCA_963574355.1 Loris lydekkerianus | reverse complement strand
TCATGAAAGAAGCCCAAGTGCCCATCGACCCACGAATGGACTAGCAAATTGTGGTACATGTATACCATGGAATACTATGCAGCCTTAAAGAAAGATGGAGACTTTACCTCTTTCATGTTTACATGGATGGAGCTGGAACATGTTCTTCTTAGCAAAGTCTCTCAGGAATGGAAGCAAAAGTATCCAATGTACTCAGCCCTACTAAATTATAGCTTTCACATGAAGGCTATAACCCAACTATACCACAAGACTATGGGTAAAGGGCCAAGGAAGGGGAAGGGAGGGGCGAGGTTTTGGTAGAGGAAGGGTAATGGGTGGGGCCACATCTATGGTGCATGTTAGAATGGGTACAGGCAATTGCACTAATTTACACAGCTATGATTTACCAATAAAACAAAAAATTTAAAAAAAAAAATTTAAAAAAGAAAGCAGAATCTGAGTTTGTGCCCAGAATTAAGATCTAATCAAAAGTATTATAAAATTGTTCACTTTAATAAAAATTGTTTTCTTCTTAATTAACAGAATGCTGATCTTTAAGATAGCATCAAGAAGATACACAATAGAGTCATACCAAAATTGGCCCCAAAGCATTTATTTAATTGTCTTACAAAATTATGACACAAAAATTACATGTATATTTTCACTTTTTTAACATTAGAGCTTACTATTTGGAATAAATGAATGGTTAATACAGTAGTCTTTAATAAAATCATACCATGTCTATCATAATTTTAGTACTAGAACTAATAGGAGAAAATTTAATCCAAACTTTTCATTTTAAAAATAGAAAACTTTGGCAAAAAGTAGTAAAGTCATTTGCCCAAGAATGCGCAGATAGTTGTTAGAAACATTAGAAGTCAGATATTCTTATCCATATTATTTCAAAATTCTGTGCACTAGACCACATTAACATCTTATTGAAGATTATAAGCATGTGATATACTATTGTCCAGGAAGTGTTTAAGATATTTAGAAACATCCTAGTTATTCTTTAATACCTTTGTTTTCTTTAAGCCTCACGACTATGACAGTGTTTTTTCTTTTTCCCTTCCCCCAGCCACCCCTGGTGGCTGTAAATAAATCTATACAGGCTACTGATTATATTTAAATTATTATTTAAGTCTTATTAAAGTTAATAGTATCATATTTCCATTCTATTTGAAAAATTCTTAAAATCTAAATCAGTCTAGGTACCTTGTAAATTGATACTTATTTTGAAAACTATCTCTTAATCCTAAAATTTATCTTTTTATTACTCAATAGGTCTTAATAAATAAATAGGACCATCATACTAGATGGCAATTATAAACAATAATCAAATATAAAGAAGATGTCTATTGTTATTAATTTATAGAGATATGATTTAGTTTCATCAGTAAAATAATTTATCAAAATTAAAATAGTCTCAAAAACTTATCACAGTTTACATGAAAAAATAAAATTGACAGTTGTGGATTTATAACACACCCTATGCTTAGGTATGTTAATACAGATATTTACTTTCTCTTAAGGTTTCTGAGTTTTAGCCCATTTTCCGGCCTTTCTTTCAAACTTGCAGGAACATTGTGAATGAGTCTTTCTAAGGTAGGCACTCCTTGCCTTTTACATCCTGCTTGCTGTTCCATCGCTGCTGTTTGTGCCCATGCCTAGGGTGTGTTATAATCTTTTTTAAAGTCCTTACAGATGAAATCATACCTATTCTCAGGATCATTGTCGTCGTCATCATCATCATCCACTGTGACAGGCACCAATTTAGATAAGGCTTCATCTCCTTAGGGGAAAAAAGTGTACTTAAAATTAGCTTTAAATAATCTATACAAGTAAAACCATGTAAAATAAAACTGAAGGTCAAATGCTTTAAAGGAAATTAAGTGGCTTCTAAACTTTACTCTAGAAAACAGAACATGAGCAAAAAGAATCTTTACAGAAAACATAATGGGAAATTTATGAATTGCCATCATTAAGATAACAAATAGTTAGATCTTAATTATTTCTAAGTTTCTCCTCAGAGCACAATGGTGTTAAAGCCCACCCTTCTCAGTAACAATTCTGCATTAATTACCACAATACTAGCATAAGTTTCTTGCTAAAATAAAACTTGTATTAATCCATTTTAAGTTGTCTAATTTAAGGTGTCTAATTTATCCTATATTACTGAAAAAGAGCAAAATATCTATTAATATTTTGGTAGTACTAAGTAATTTAAAAATGCATTTGAATTTGTCCATATAAATGACCTGAATTACCCAGAGATACATCCAAATGCAGCAAGACTTATTTTCTTACAAAAATTCCCATTTCTATCCACTGATCAATAATATACAGAGATTAAGATCTGTACATTTCATTGTAGATAAATTTCACCTCAAAAGAAAAAGTTGGCTGGGTGCATTGGCTTACTCCTGTAATCCCAGCACTTTGGGAGGTTGAAGTAGAAATATCACTTGAAGCTAGGAGTGCAAGAACAGTCTTGGCACCGTAGGAAGACCAACAAATCTACAAAAAATTTAAAAAATTTAGACAAGCATGGTGGCACACCCCTGAAGTCCCAGCTACTTGAGAGGCTGAGGACGGAGGATCACTTGAGACCAGGAGTTCAAAGCTGCAGTGAGCTATATGATCATGTCACTGCAGTCCAGCCTGGTGACAAGGGGAAAGGGATAACAAACTTAAAATATTGAACTTTAGTTCATATTACACATGTTGAAGCATTTAGGGAGAGTATGCTTGTGTTTCCCATTTAATTTGAAATGCATCAAAGATGTCAAGGGCATTATACTGAGTCAAAAAAGCCAACCTCAGAAGGTTACATATTTCATGGTTCCATCTCAAAATAACAAAATTATAGAGATGAAGAACAATTTACTAGGTGCCAGGGTTAGGGACAGAGTTAAAAAGAAAGATGTCTTACAAAGGGGTAGCACAAAAGAACCTTGTGATTAAATGGAAAAGTTTTGTATCTTTGTGGTGGTGGTCAATAACAAAGCAACACATGTGGTACAACTGCACAAAGGTATATATACACACAAATGAGTGCCTGTAAAACTGGTTAAATTGAATACATCTTCAGTTTCCTAGTTTTGACCCTGTACTGTATTTATATAAGTTATTACCACTAAGAGAAACTGAGTGAAAAGTATTTGAAACTTTCTTGTAATTTTCTTTTGCAAATTACTATGGATTTATAATTATTTCAAAATAAAAAGTTAGGGAGGTGAAAAAGTTAAATACATTAATGCATACATAAAATTATATACAGATACATGAACAAGCAAATATAATACAACAGTTACGGTAGAAACTTTTGTGTATATTTAAATGTTTTCAACAATAAAACATTGCAGCGAAATGTTGGAGGGAAAAACTTATAAAGAGCAAAGACACCTACTGATTCAGGATACAAATATGTTAAATACAGGACAGAGACAGTGGCTCACACCTATAATCCTAGCAGTCTGGGAGGCCGAGGTAGAGGATTTCTTGAGCTCAAAAGTTCAAGACCAGCCTAAGCAGAAATGAAACCCCATCTCTACCAAAAACAGAAAAATTAGCCAGGCTTTTGTGGCATACACCTGTAGTCTCAGCTACTCAGGATGAGACAGGAGGACCCCTTGAATCCAAGAGGTTGCTGTGATCTAGGCTGTCCCCACAGCACTCCAACATGAGGCAACAGAATAAAACTTTGTCTCAAAAAAAAAAAAAAAAAAAAAAAAAAAAAAAACCACCCCGCTAATATAGAAAGGCAAAAATAAATCTGAAAATATCCCATCAAACTCACAATAAATACGTCAAATAATTGCAAAGTAAGAGACATACAGTCGAAATTTTCATTATGTGTCAAATCAAGTGAGATTTGGGGAAATGTAAAGTGGTAAAATATGTAAAATCAAACATATTGATTTCACCAGGGAAGCCATTTAATCACAGAAACCAATTTTCCAAAATTTAACATTAGTTCAATAGCCTACAATCTGCCAATACTCCATGTAACTAATTGCAGTTTATTATTCTTAGACCCTAATCCTTAATAAGGGTTTTCTCACCTAATCTGATAACTAAAACACTAATTTTATATCAAAGTAACTATTCAATTCTATATATTTATACAAGTCCACAATCCCTTACACTTAACTCTGAAATGCTCTCATAACAATGGTTTTGTAAAACTGAGCTGATGTCAAAGATGATTTGGCAATAAAATCTGATGTCAACTATTTTTCCCCCAAGTGTGAATGCTCAAACGTTTTGCTGCAGAAAAAGCATAGGTTTGATAATGTGGTGCTGCATCAGATGCTATTAAGGCTTTATGGTAACTGCTCTATTCTATTTTTCTAAAAGCCAAAAAGTTATAAATTCTAAAACACACTGGACCCCCAAGAATTCAGGCAAGGGACCAAGAACTTATAATTACAATAACCATACAAGCAGAAATCCACCTAGGCATCTGATACTGCAGAGCATTAA
Organism: Loris lydekkerianus; assembly: GCA_963574355.1. NCBI lineage: Eukaryota > Metazoa > Chordata > Mammalia > Primates > Lorisidae > Loris > Loris lydekkerianus. The sequence continues at coordinate 19,701 of CAUYPK010056188.1, read as the reverse complement.
ATCAAAGCACATAGCATGTCTATCACACTTAAGTTTTCAAATCAAGTCATTAGATAAGTGTGCCATAAAAGATTATTTCAAGCCTCATTAAAAACATTATCCCCAATAAGGATAAGTGGAAAATTCTAACATAAGGAATAAAAGAAAAAAGTTTTTTTTAATTCTACCTACATTGTGAACACAGTTTTATATGAAACCCATTTTATAGTTGTTGTTTTTTATTTCTAAGTCTCCCTCATTAATTGACAGGTATTAATGACTAAAAAGGGGAGGGGACAAGTGCAAAATACAAATAACCAGTGCACATTTATTTTAAAAGTACTTTAGTAATGATTTTAAAAAATTAAATTATTTTTCTTGGCATCATTAACCAATTGACCCAAACTCTAATGTTCCTAGTGTTCTATTTCATCAGGTTGAGGAGATCTAACTGCTTTGGGGGTTTTGTTTCTTTCTTTATTTTGATAGTTTTTTAAAAAGAGACATCTGTTTGTGTCATTAGAAACCAATTAACAAGCATCAGAAAAGGGTTTCAATTAAGTAAATTTATATTATTTCAGGGGACTTCATGAGATGCAAAGTTATCTGTTCTAATTTTTAAAAACGACATGCATGGGAAACCAGTTAAAACTTTCACAAACCATGTCATACCAGCACCAAGCATTCATTTCCATCACATGAAATAAATACATACTAAACCAATCTGATTTTCCTTCATAAACTATTATTCATTACTCCAGGAAACAGCATTAAACATTGATATAGACATTTTGTTATTTACCCAACATATCTGGACTCCCTGATATAGAGATAGCAATGTTTGGAATAACTTAAAATGATGAAATAAAAGTTTATGAAAGGCGGCTCTGTAGTAAATTTCTAAATAATTTTTAAATGCTATTTCCCTAAGCACTATCTCTGAATATGAATGGCTTCAGGAAAAATTAAACAACATAATTATTCAAAAAAAAAAGAAAGTACAAATTAAAAATTTTTTATTTATTTTTGCCTACCTGAAGACTGGCAAAATCCAGCATGTGAAGACAGCACTAAATTTTCAGTCACAGGCTTAATTTTCTGTTCATCACTGCTTCCTTCACCTACAGAATTATGATCATCTCCTATATCAGAAGAAGACGAAGTAGTAATGTCCCCTTGCTTCCTTTTAGTGCTTGTTCTTAGGGAGTTTCTCTTTTTCTCCTTGACATTGCCTGCCTTCTTTTTAGTTGAAGTTCTTTGTTTATTTTTTTTATTATCTTCGGAACTTTCCTCAGCATCAGAAGTTGAGGAGCCACTTTGTATTTCCTTGGTATTTCTCTTTGAATTTAAATTTCTTCTTTCTCTTAATTCTATTCTTTTCAGTCTCTTATCAAAAGAGCCACAACCATCTTCCTTCATGGAGTATTTCTCAGTATCAGATGATGAACAATCTTGTCTTTTCCCCGTACTCTTTTCAGGCAAGTTACACTTTTTCTTTTCTATACCAGATGCTCCATTCTTATTATTTTTATCTTCTGAAGAGTCACAACTATCTCCTTTACCTGATAACTTCTCAGCATTATCAGATAATTCATTCTTCTTTTTAGGAGATTTTTCTTTTATTTTTTTGCTTTTCTTTTCCCCATCAGTTGTATCATTCTGATTTTGTTTTATGCCCTTAGGAAAATGACAAATTTCTTCTCCTCCAATTAACTTCTCAATACCATCAGAAGATGATTCATATTGTTGCTCCATCTTAATTACGTTTTTCTTCATGTCTGGAGTTTTCTTTTCTTTTTCTTCAGTTCCCTTTTTACTCTGCTTTTTATCATCTTCAGAGGATTCATCACTCTGCTCTTTCTTTGAAAATTTCTCAACAACATCAGATAAACCACCCTGTACTTTTTTACATGTTTTGGTTTTCAGGTACTTGCTCTTTTTAGTCTCAGCAACCTTTTTGACTTCTGAAAAATTACAACTCTTCTCTTTTCCAGAAGGCTTATCAGTACCATCAGAGAAAACATTTAGCTGCTGTTTCTTAGAAAGTTGATCTCTTAATTCCATCATAGGCTTGTCTTTATCAAATGTGCTTTCTGAAGAGAAATTGTCTCTCTCTTGTTTCCTTTCAGCATCATCAGATGATCCTTCTTGTGCACTCTTCAAGCTTTTCTGCCCTTGATTACCCATTCCTTTTTTTCTGTGTTTTTCATCTTCAGAAGAATCATAGTCTTTCTTATTTGCAACTCTTTTTTTGATTGCTTTGGCAGCCCCAATTTTACTCATGCTTTTTATCTCTTTTTCTAATTCTGAGTCATAATTAGAAGATTCAGACTGGTTTTGTCGTTTCTTTTTAGAAATTATAGACCTTTTAGCTGACTTGCCCTTTTTAATGTCAAAATCTGAGCCAGAAGTAGAACTTTTCCGTTTCCTTTTTCCTTTATTATCTTTCCCTGTTGGAGTCTTTAAATCATACGAAGTCTTATGATTTGTATGAATTTCATTAATATCAGTATCTGAAGAACTGTGGCTTATCCTGCTTACTTCTTTGAGGATTGCTAACATTTCATCAGAATCTGAATTTTGATCCACAATCTCTGACTGCTTATATTTAGGCAACTTATTAGGTTTAGGATTATTTATAGCACTATCAGAAGAATTTCGCTTATCCTTTTTTCTAATTGGAACTGATAGTTTTTGTTTCTCCTTAACTGTTTCATTACTCTCTTCATCTGAATTAGATGTTGCAGTGTTGGTTTCTGTCTGTCGCCTCAAGGGTGTAGTCTTTACACGTGGGGATCTTCTAAGATCAGATTCTTCTAAAAGTAACGAAACTCCAGTTTCAACCAACTGCTCATGATCACTGTTTTCCTGTCTGGGTCCACATTTCTCTGACTTGCCATTTAGACCAGAACTTTTATAGCCATCTTTATCTTGTGGAACATCCTGACAATCAGCACCTTTAATTGGGGAATTAGAAAGGGAAACAGGGGTGAGTTTAACATATAATTCTTTTGTTACTTTAGCTGTAGTTTTTGATTTAATACCTCCTCTGCTGTCCTTTGAAGGAATATTTAATTTTACAGATGAACTTTCCAATTCTTGCTCAGTTCCACTGTTGCCATCACCCTGATATTCAGCTGTACTCTGAACTTCCATAGCAGTCTCAAGATTCTCAAAAATGTCTTCTGGAACTGAGGAAGGAACAGACACAATATCCATGTCTAAGTCTTCAGAAGTGTTAGCAGGTTCATACTGAGGTTCTTCCTTTCTATCAGATTTCTTAGATTCACCACTGGGACTTTTATTTGCTCTCTGTTCCTCCATTGGAGTCTGATCTATGTGCTCACTGTCCACCTGTTTTCTTGAAGGCTTAACTTCTGACTTTAAAACATCCTTCCTTTCCAAAGCACAGGGTTTTTCTCCTTTTCGCACTTTTGTTTCAGACTTAGCATCTACCACTTTATGCTCTTTGGTATTTTTCTCTTTGTTTATAGTATCCACAGCTCGAATCTCTGAATTCAAATCTTCTTCTAATGCAACATGAGCCTTCTTGATATCACCCAACACAGATTTAAATGCCTTAAGCTGACGTAACTTTGTAGCAGAATTAATTTCTGAATTATCTGTTGCCTGCTTTAAAAATTTCACATAACTCGAGTTCATGTTGGCTGTGGTCTCAATGAGTTTTTTTGCCTTCTTAATCATTTCTTTGGGCACAATTAGTGCTGAATAAGAGTAGGTTACAGAACCAGAACATGAATCATCTAATTTCTTTTCTTCTCCATTACAATTTGAACTATTCTTCTTTGGAGAAAATCTGGGTGTATGGTCACATACTTTATTACTCTTTTCATTGTCAACTTTTATCTTCTTCTTATTTTGTTGCAACAACTGTTCTAAATTCTCAAATACGCTGTTACATGCAGTGACCAAGTCCAATAAAGGTTCCGGGTGACAAATGTAGCAATACCATTGGCTGTTTTCATCCATTATTGTAGACAGCTCCTTTCGACCAAGGTTGCGCAGAATGCATTTCTTGCAGAAAGCATTATGACAAAAGTCACAACAAATCAAGTTTCCACCTTCTGCACACCATCTGAAATGTTTTAAAGGTTAAAATATTATTCCAAATGAAACTCATTTTAATTTCTTCATTATCAAAGTAATTTATATTTTCCTACCAGCAATTTTAGCAGTAATTTAAGTTAGCTGGCTATTCCTTATCAGATATTTAAACTAGACATAAACCCTAAAGCTTTCTGAAAATAACAACTTTCGGTTAACGACATCAATGATGATACTATAAAGATGGAACTCATAAAGGACTATGTAAGAATTCTCTCAAAAAGCAGACAACACTGAATTTTAGTTCATCTTGATTTATTACCTACCTGCATTGTTCATCCATTCCATCTGAGTCACGGCTGATATCATCACTCATGTAATATTTAAAGCAATTCTATTAAAAGAAAAAGGGAAGTGGAAATTTTATTAAAAATTGGGAACATTAATAATGGATAAAAACTTTATTTTCTTAAATATTTTTAAAAAGTTAAGGAAATGTGTTCGTGTGTGTGTGTTTTAGAAACTCAAAACCGCAGCACTATCCAAAAGTAGCATTTTCCAGACATCAAAATATTTTAAGAATTAATTCCTTGAACTAGTTTTTATAGAATTCAGTAAGACTATTCCTTATATAATAGATTTGAGTAAAGCAAATTTCTGGTCTCATACAACTAGCTACTAAAAGCTCTACATAAAAATATATTAAATGTCCATAATTAATAATTTTAATAGCCACAACATATATACAGCTACTGTGTATACAACTAAACTAATGTACATTATCTTTAAATCTCATAATACCTACCATGTAAGATAGGAGGGATTATGAAAGAAAAGGCTAAGGTTAATTAGTATGCAAATAAATCTTTTTTTTTTTTTTCTTTTAGAGACAGAGTCTCACTTTATCACTCTGGGTAGAGTGCTGTGCGTGGTGTCATAGCTCACAGCAACCTCCAACTACTGGGCTTAGGCGATTCTCTTGCCTCAGCCTCCCGAGTACCTTGGACAACAGGCGCCCACCACAACGCCAGCTATATTTTGTAGCAATTTAGCTGGGGATGGATTCGAACCCACCACCCTCAGTATATGGGGCCGGCGCCACTGAGCCACAGGTGTAGCCCTAAGTAAATAAATCTGGTATCATTTAATCAATAAGGGGCAAAGCTGTTATTTAAATTTAAATCCAAGTTTAACTGACTTCAAAACCCTTTTCAGTAGGACTACAGAAAGGAAAGGTTCTATGCTCAATGGTTAAAACTAAAATAGCCTAGGCTCAACAGACTGGTCATGGAAGAAAGTGAACATATCAGAAAAGAAAAAGGGGTGGTGCCTGTGGCTCAATGAGTAGGGCGCCAGCCCCATATACTGAGGGTGGCGGGTTTGAACCCAGCCCCCGCCAAACTGCAACAAAAACTAGCCAGGCGTTGTGGCAGGCACCTGTAGTCTCAGCAACTCGGGGGGCTGAGGCAAGAAAATCGCCTAAGCCCAAGAGTTGGAGATTTCTGTGAGCTATGACACCACGGCACTCTACCAAGGGAGATAAAGTAAGACTCTATCTCAAGGAAAAGAAAGGAAAGGGAAAGGAAAGGGAAAGGAAAGGGAAACACATCTTACAAATAAAACTGTAAGATTTTGCTACTACAATTTAAAACTAGACACTATAACATGTGCCCTAGATACCCCCCAGGAGAACTGAATTTAAGGCAAAGAGGTACATAAAATGCTTAAGAACAAAGTTTAGTTTAGTACACTTAAGCAAGTCTTAATCTATCAAAAATTCATATAAGAAATGGTCTGGGCACATTGGCTCACACCTGTAATCCTAGCACTCTTGGAAACAAAGGTGGGAAGATCACTTGAGGCCTGAAGTTTAAGATCAGCCTGAGCAACAAAGCAAGACCCTGTCTCTGAAAAAAAGTTTAGTTTTTTTTTAATTAGCCAGGCATGGTGGTACACACCTATAGTCCCAGCTACTTGGGGGGCTAAGGCAAAAAGATTGCTCAAGCCTAGGAATTTGAGGTTGCTATGAGCTATGATGATGCCCCTGTGCTCTAGACCAAGCAACAGAGCAAGAGCCTGTCAAAAACTAAAAGAAGAGAAAGGAGTTAGAACATGGCTTGTCCCTGCATTTCTTTTTTTCTTGGGTAGGGGGAGACAAAGTCTTACTCTGTTGCCCTAGGCTAGAGTGTCATGGTGTCAGCCCAGTTCACAGCAACCTCAAACTCCTGGGCTCAAAGGATCCTCCTACCTCCACCTCCCACATAGCTGGGACTACAGGCACACACCACAATGCCTGGCTAATTTTTTTTTCTATTTTAAATAGACATAGGGTCTCAGCCTTTGTCTCTGCACTTCCAAGGCAGCCTGGGAAACAAACTAACATAGAATTAATCTTAGTAATAATGGAAGTTGAGGAAATCATAATACTGATATTATAGACACTTAAAATTAACTCCAAAATATTACTAATAAAAAATATATGCACAAGCCATCAACACATAGGAAACATTTTTAATTGTATCTCCAAATTATGTCAAAGGCCTATTCCACATGGAGAGTTTAGATTTGGGGAAGTAGGATATATAAAATGAAAAGTTATAAAACATACACGTGCAACACACATACACTCCTGAGCGTGCTTTTAATCACACCAGGCTCTCCTTCAACTACCAGCAGGTGAATACCATGTTACCTCTGCCTAGAACAGTGCTTTTGAAACTTTTTTATCTCATGGCACACTTGAACCTATAAACTTCTACAGCACACTGAAATTATGCTGATTTTTAAAAAAAGAGTAAAAAAAGAATATACTTACCATGTTTTGGAATTCTTTCAAAATTAATTAATTATCTTTAAAATTTTTCCTCGCACATCTAAGATCCTCTTGCAGCAGAGCCGCGGTATACCGGTTGAAAATCACCGGCCTACAATATGCTGAAACAATTCAACTTACCAGACTAATTCTTACTTATATTTCAGGTATCAACTTATGTCATCTCTACCAGAAAAGCCACTTAACCCAAGTCCTATTTACACAGGATTTCCATGTGCTCTCATAATTATAGCATCTCCCCTATCATGGCATGGCACGTATCAGGCTTTTTATACACAGCGATCTTCTCCACTACAATGAAAGCCCTCCAAGGCAAAGACCATTTCCACCTTTCTTCATGACTGTGCCTGCAAAGGTCTGGTACATGGTAAACATTCAAATAGCCGTGATATGAATTATCTACACATCATTACATACCTTACAAATAAGGACTTGTAGTGAAGGGTGTCTATAAATGGAATCTTTTTGAAAATGATTGACTTGTTGTCCACAAGCTGTGCAGCTCACAATTCCATGAAGCCCATCTTCTAGGAGAAGGAGTCACCATTATTCACATATTTACACACACACAGAAAAAAGATATTTTAGTAAGCATTTTGTAACTTTTCTGTTAGAAATACCTCATCATCCTTGGAAAAATTACATTTTGGATACAAGTTTTAAAAGTTAATAATCATATTGACTTCTTAACCATGATAGCCTTGGCAAATTCCAAGCTACTAATCCTAACTTGATCCTTTTTACAGATGCAAACTCCATTTTTTTTTTTTTTTTGCAGTTTTTGGCCAGGGCTGGGTTTGAACCTGCCACCTCCAGCGTATGGGGCCAGTGCCCTACTCCTTTGAGCCACAGGCATCACGCCACAAACTCCTTTTTTTTACAACTCGATATAACATAAAGTTCTAAAAAGAGAGGTTAAGAGCTCTTTATCATTTTGCTATTACTCTGCAAATAAATTCAGTATATTTCTTAACTAATGGGGAAGTGACACACATGGAAAAGATTCTTTTTCAACCCTATGCTTAAGTTAAGTATGCCATAAAAGTCTCAAAGTGGAATTCTCAGCATATATCCTTCCAATATGGTATGTAAAAAGTTGGTAATTTTACATTGCTAATTTGCTTTCTAATCCTTACTTTATAACTAACCATGATCCCCATTAATCCATCTTCTATAACTATTCCACTTTCTACTCCCTATCAACACTGTCTACTATTTCCAAATAAGACAAGCAAAACATCAGAACAGCTGGGGGTAAAAGACAGAGCCCCATTCTGCACTGCCTTCAGAAAAATAGACTGTATACAACCTATACAGAAAAAGAATAAAAACAAACCTCTTCTGCCTCATTATTGTCCCTAATTCCACTAAGGAAGTTCTATAACCTGAGCTAAACATTACAATAATCTGAATAATCTTTTTAAAAACAGAGCCATTCTTACACCTAAATCACTAAATTGAAATCTCTCAGACTTTGTTTTTGAAGTTTTATAGATGATCCTGATGTGCAATCAAGACCTTGATCCAAATAAGATGGTAGATTATGATTCAAAAGAAGCCAGTGAAGATGTCTGCATTCACAAATAAAAAGAAAATGACTAAAAGGAAACAAAAACCTTCCTCTATCCCTAAATAAAAGACAAAATACCAAATACATTTCTCATCTTTATTTTCTATTTTGTGTTTTTTTGTTAGTCTTAAGGTCCACAGAAACATGGAGCCCAACATTATTGCAATTATTTTTACTTTGTACAAGCTAAAAACTACAACATAAGAATACCATCAGACTTTTCAAGAAGATAAAAGAGAATTTGAAGGTGTCCTATGTATGTTGCTAATATTTTATTTTAAATCAAATTGCCTTGTGTTGATGTTTGATCCTAGGTATTCATAATATTTTTTATGCATTTTATGCATATTTTATTTATTTATTTATTTAGTTAGTTAGTTATTTTTAAGACAGAGCTTCAAGCTGTCACCCTGGGTAGAGTGCCGTGTCGTATTTATTTATTTATTTATTTATTTATTTATTTATTTTTGAGACAGAGCTTCAAGCTGTCACCCTGGGTAGAGTGCCGTTGCGTATTTATTTATTTATTTATTTATTTATTTTTAAGACAGAGCTTCAAGCTGTCACCCTGGGTAGAGTGCTGTGGCGTCACAGCTCACAGCAACCTCCAACTCCTGGGCTTAAGCAATTCTCTTGCCTCCGCCTCCCAAGTAGCTGGGACTACAGGCGTCTGCCACAACACCCAGCTATTTTTTGGGTGTAGTTGTCATTGCTTGGCAGACCCGGGCTGGATTCGAACCCACTAGTTCTGGTGTATATGGTTGGCGCCTTAGCCGCTTGAGCTACAAGCACCAAGCCATCATTTCTTAAACAGTAATAAATACACAGTGTAGTTTTTCATTTAAAATAATAATTTCATTCAGATAAACAAGCTAAATTAAAAGTAGAATCTGAATGTTCATCCAAAGTTAAATAATATTTATTATGCATTTTCTATTTACTATGTATCACTCAAGAATTAAAATTGGATGATCCTTTCAAGAATTTTTCTCACATGTGTACAATGAATCATTTATGAGGATATTTCTTGCAGCACTAATTACAATAGTAGAAAAAATAGGAAATAATCATATTTGAAATAGTGGTCTATTCTTACAACAGAATTCTGGAGAGCAGTGAAAAATAAACAGTACATCCATCAACATGGATACAATTCAAAAACAATGCTAAATAACAATGTTCCCAATGAATATATACAGAATACTATTTTATATATTTTTTAAAGGAAAACAAATGTTTAATGAATACATCATACATACAGAAAATATAGAAAACATGCATACACATGCACATGCATAAAACATCAAGATAATCATTACCTATGGGGTGGGAAGAAGGGGAAATGGATGAAAGTAGGACTGAACCAATATTTTTATTTAAGTGAGATCTGAAGCAAATATGGCAAAATGTTGAAATGTTACTTTATGTACTAGTTTCTGTACATGTGCTTTAAATTTTTATTTTTAGTTATGAAATATCTTTAATATTATGACACAGCGAGTGAGAAAAGAGACATTTTTGCTTCTGAGATCACTACACTTTAATGGTTTTAAAGAGATAATAAAATTATTTACCATCTAGAAAAGTTAGGTGTAAAATATATTTTCTAACACATTTGGGAAAGTATTCAAAACAGGCTATAATATTTTTTAAAAGAACAATGGTCACTTTAGCTATGTCTCTCTGTTCTATAATTTTGTTTCACATCAACCTAACATTTTTTTTTTGGTGGGGGGGCACTCTGTCACCCAGACTAGAGTGTAGTGGCATGATCACAGCTTATTTTACTTCTACTGATGCCACGGGCTCAAGTGATCCTCCTTTCTCAGCCTCCTGAGTAGCTTGGACTACAGGCACATGCCAACATGCCAGATAATTTTTTAATATATATTTTGTGGAGATGGGAATCTTACTATATTGCCAGGCTGGTCTTGAAATCCTAGTCTCAAGCAATTCCCCCATCTTAGCCTCCCAAATGCTGGGATTACAGGCATGAGCTACTGTACCTGACCGACATAAGATTTTTTAATATATCAACTTTACATTTTTTATAGTTTCCTAAATCAGGCTTCAATTTTAGAACTAATTTTCCCAAAAAGTTTCATATTCACTATAGCAATTCAGTACCTCAGATAATTGGTGTATTCATATATGTCTTATATAAGTAATCCTTGAATTAAATTTTCTGTTATTTCCGACAACTTAAAAATGAAGCAAATCATTAAAGGAAAAAAAAATCAACACAAAAGATTTCAGCACTATTATATGCCTATAAACACACATATTACGTTAACAATAAAATGTTCCAGAAATATCAGCTTAAGTCAAATTCCAGCAGAATAACAAAGTGGCACCAGGAATCCTCTCAATAATAACGGTTCTTCTATTATCCTCCTTTTAGCCCCTACCCATACTTCAAACACTGAGTGCTCCAGAGTCCCTCCCCAAAAGACAACATAGACATTACTTTTAATGCAATGCAGTATGCTTCATTGTCTGTCTTCACTAGAGGACTCATGATGAGAAGAAAGACCACTAGCTGCACTAATCCTTACCAACACCTTCTACTTGCTGATTCTCTTAAGTTTTAAGAACACTACCTTAACTTTGATGTGCTCTGGTACTGTTATAGTGGTTTTCCTACTATGAACTATTCTCAAAAAATCTTCCTTATGCTCAAAAGGGGTTGACCACCCCCTTGTGGACAAAAAACTAAACAACATTTTCTTTTTTTTTTCTTTTTTTTTTTTTATTAAATCATAAATGCATAGATCATGTATACATTAACGCATATATGGGATACAATGTGCTGATTTCATATAGAATTAGGAGCATTTACATCACACTGGTTAATATAAACCTCATCTTGTTTACTTAATTATTGTATTAAGACATTTATACTCTATACATAATATATTCTGTCAACAACCTAATAAATTATCTAAAAACTGGTATGTGTAAGAGGTACAAATATATTTTATTAGTTCCATCAAGATAATCACTACACTGAAATAAAAATCTACATAAAATTTCACCAATAGAAGAATTACTATAATTTCAAATATATTTAATATAACGTGATCGATATTAAATGAATATGCTTTCAACACACTTCTATTTAGAAATTTTGTGTTGTGTTCTATCTTTTGTAGATTCATTCCTTTCATAATTAAGAACTCTAGCTCTATTAATCTGCCCCAAAAGTATAGATAGGCACCATTTAAAAATCACACAAACAAGTGGTACACATATTCCATTGTCATAAATTTCTCAATGAATCCGCTCTTGTAAATTTTGCTTAGACATTAGCCAATATGCTTGTGTGTTTTAGTGAGGGTAGACACAAGGAAAGAGGCAACTCAGAGAGATGGAGGGAGAGTTATTAGCTCTAGCTCCCTTCTCCTTCCTACTCAACACTGCATTGCTATCATTTTTTATGACTAGTCAATGCATTGCTATCCTTAACAGCTTGGGACACATTCTTGACCTCATCACCAAAAATTCTAATTTGTTAGGAATAACATCAAGGGACTTGCATTTTTAATAAGAATCCCAGGTAACACTAACACAGATGTCCATCACTTTATGTAATAATGTTCTAAATACATATAAAGTTACCTGGAGGCCACAGACAAAATATTGCACAAATCTGAAATTCTTTCAGGGGTGAGGGAAGACATATGGTATTCTGGTATATAAGTTTTACAGAATGAACACATGGAAGAGGAAAATGCTACGTTTTTTGAAATAACATAATAGCCACTGAAGGCAAAGGTGTTTTGATAAATGGTGTTTATCCTTTTCTGCTTCAGAGCTCAGAGAGAAACAGAAGTTACTTTTAAATAATGCTTTTAATAAACAATGGGCAGAAAAGTGGAGGTATTTTGAATAAGCACATCAAATTTTCCAATATGGTCATAAACAGCAATTTAAATTCATGTTTCATTTTCGCTGGTATTTACCTCCGCGTTTTTTGAGATTTTCAGTTTTCATTTTACTTCTGCTTCTAAATTCAGGCCCTTTAAAATCATCTTTGTCTTCATTCAGCACTGGCTCTGGCTGTACAATCACTGTACCTAGAATGATTTCATTTAAAAAACCATTACACATATTAAATGTGCAAGTGAAGTACAAGACTTCTGTTCAGATAAAGCCAACATTGCTGGTACATAGTGTGTTTCTATCAAGCTTTCGATATTTGTATAAGGACCTCACAAGAATAAATATAACAGGGTAATAATAAAAAGGGCCAGGTGTCAACAATCAGATTAATTGTTCACAAAAACAGGAGGGGAAGGTATTATGAACTGATCATAACACAAATGTGTGAATAAAACAGAAAGCCTTATGAATATAAATATTAACATGTTAAGCTCCGTAAAGAGATTATAAAATAAATGGTCCAGAGGGATAATTTTTAAAAAGACATCCTATTCATCTCATAATCTAAATCCTAAATTCAGAAAAAGATTTTTAAGGGTTGTCTTAGTATTACTTGACAGGAAGTACTGAAGAGGAACAACAAATTCATCTACTACTGCTGTATCTATTCTACACCATTTCACTACTAATATGTCAAAACTTCATTACCCTGCCAAGTCCATAAAGAGTATTAACAGAGATTACTTTAAGATACTTAAGTGGAAATACTCTAATAATAAATTGTACCATGAGATCATTTGTTGATCCCTATGGAAATAGTTCACAAAGAATGCCCTTTCTTAACTATAAAACATGTGAACTGAGGAGAGAAGTTACCAATTTTAAATTTTCATTATTTCTGTGAAGAGCAAATAAAACAGGCATAATGAAAAGGGTTCAGGTCACAATGTTTACCCACATTGTTGGGCTTAGTAATTGGTCATTACTAGCAACAATTAACAAAGCAAAAGTAAGTACTTGTCAGGGGCTCTCTCTGAAACATGGGCCTGCGTTATTCAACAAGAAAATTTTGACATCAAGTTGTTATATGAATTTCTGAATTTCTAAAAAGAAGGGAAAAGGACACAGATGACTGAAATTTTATAGATTCCAGTAAATTTAAATAATCCCCACCAAAAAAAAAAAAATTATTCACATATATATTCTCAGAGAAGCCCCAACAATTCAAGAGACAAAGATACAAAAGTAACAAAAAGAATTAAATTCTTCTGGAAGATTCTTCTTTTCTAAATGAAAGCAAAGCAGCACAGTGGAAAGAGCACTCACTAGCTTTGTATTCAGGGATACCTGAACTGAAATCTTAGCTTCTTAATTTAAAGCTGAAAAAGTTCCTTGAGCTCTGAATCTTTCCTTTATCTCTATAAGTAGAGGCAATAACTACCTTACAGCATTATTTTGAGGATTAAAGTTATTAAATCTATAAGATTTTGGTACCCATACATGCTCAATACAGTATTATAACCATTCAGATTTAACCTTATGAAGTGGTTCTAATTTTGTTTGGGTATGATAGAATTAAGCATAGCATTCTTAATTCATAATACCATTAAAAGAAAGATTTGAATTCCTGATTCTTTCATCATGCACACTCCAGTAACAACCACTAAGAATGTAAAAAGGCAAAGTGACTCACTGCCTGTGGGACTTAAAAAATCATGTTAGTTTTTGCTCTTGGTCACCAAAACCATAAAATAAAATCATCACAAGTGATTTCTAATGCCAAGTAAATGGTAAGCCCTTCAATTTTCCTATCTTTTTTTCTTTCATTAATTTCCTTTCATTTCTCACCTTTAGTAACATCTAATCTATCCTAGTCAAGCAAAGTCTCATCCCTCCTACCCGTCATATTTTAAAAACTTCCCTAAATAAAAAAATGTCACGAAAGGGTTTAATGCAAAGAGCTTAATAAATACTGCTGCAAAAGATCAGCCTATAAATAAATTTGGCCAATCTGTTAAAAATCTAGAATATAATGTTCAAAAAAGAAAAAAAGTCTAAAATAATGACTCTTTGAAACAATGAAATTACCAAGTCCCTTGTCATTCTTTCATCACCCAATCATACAGCTCTCAGACTTGGGCTATGAAGAGTCCAAGATTTTCACTTGGTTATTTTTCCTCAATCTAATTAATGGGGTTTTATGATTAAAACTCAGGGGTATGTGACAAGTTATTTTTGTTTATTTTGTTTCTGACATAAAGTCTCACTCTGTTGCCCAGGCTAGAGTGCCGTGGCGTCAACCTAGCTAACAGCAACCTCAAACTCCTAGGTTCAAGGGATCCTCCTGCCTCTGCCTCCCAAGTACCTGGGAATACAGGCACCCACAACAACACCCAGCTATTTTTTCTGTTTTAAGTGGACACAGGGTCTCACTTTTGCTCAAGGGGGTCTCAAACTCCTGAGCTCAAGGGATCCTCCCACCTGAGCCTCCCACAGTGCTAGGATTACAGACATGAAACACCATGCCACCAGCTATGACAAAGTTTCTTAAAGAAATAGTAAGAAATACACTTTATCTGTGATAGTTAACTATAGCTTTCAGCTTTAGGGAATTTAAGAATGCAGTAAGACTACATTGCGCATTTTTTTAAGCTTTCAGGAATAGTCATTATACCTATGTAGCACATTAACTTTTACTAATATATTAAACCTCTAAATATATTTCCACATTCAAGTGTAATTTATAAATAACTCCTTTTCTAAAACACAATATAAAGAAAAAAAAATTTGTTCTTTTCAAAGCTAACTGAATATTCCACATTGTTAATCTCAATAACACGTTATCATTACCATACTAATACATTTCCAGACCACCACTAGCAAAATCCCAAATTTGGTCTTTTACACACAGCTAACAGTCATCAATTTCCAATTTTATATTAGTGATATAAAATACATTTCAACTTGAACTTCATATGAAAAATTAACACACATTACCTTTTGGCAAGCTTTGCATAGTAATATCATTCTCTGAATTTTCATTAGAAGCATCTTCATTTACAGTTTCATCCAGAGGTTTTTCATCATCAGATTCTACATACTTTGTTACAATTGAAGGTTTCCTATGAAAGAATTAAGTCCATAGAATTATGGACATTTGTGACAATGGGAACAACACTCAAAGAACATAATAATATGTTTATATTGAGCAGTAGCTCTCAACCAGGATGCACATCACAATCACCTAGGGAAGCATATATGTCTGTGCCAAATCGCTAAAGATTATGATTCAGTAGTTCTGGGATACTACCAAAACATTTATACTCTGAAAAAGCTACCAGGGGATCTTAAAGGGCACTCTTTAAGATTCACTACTTTAGAGAATAATAACAAGCAAGCTGTGTTTACTAAGACATTCCCTCTGGTTAGAAACAACAAAATTCCAACAGACTAAGCAACAAACTTCTACTAAGAACTATACTCCACAGCATTTGGGGTATTACAGTATGCTTAGAAGTAGTTTCAGTACTTAAGTGTAAACTTCTTTGACGATTTAGTATAAAAAGGTATTTTTACCATCCCTTAATCTCCTTATAACTTACAGTTATGACTACCTAACTCCCCTTCTTAGACATTTTCACGTAACTCTTACAAAACCTATATTGCCTCATGAGGCATTCAATATTTATCCTTTCTCTTTTTTTGAGCACATATATTATCTAAAAAGAAGGAACTATATATTTCCTTGGATTAGGAAATACGGATTAGGGCCACTAATACATAATGAATACTTCTTTCAAATGCCTTTAAAATTCAAAGTTGGAATGAATTAATAATTGTTGAAACCAGCTAATAAATATAAAGGAACTCATTACATTATACTGCTCATTTAAAAATATATATATTGGGGAGGCACCTGTGGCTCTAGCCCCAGCCCCATATACCGAGGGTGGCGGGTTCAAACTTGGCCCCGGCCAAACTGCAACAAAAAAATAGTGGGGCATTTGGCGGGCACCTATAGTCCCAGCTACTCCAGAGGCTGAGGCAAGAGAATCACCTAAGACCAGAAGTTGGAGGTTGTTGTGAGCTGTGTGACACCATGGCAATCTACTGAGGGTGACAAAGTGAAAATAAATAAATAAATAAATAAATAAATAAATAAAAAATAAAAATATGTACATTTGTATAAAACAGCTTACTTAAAATAGCAGTGCTTGAAGTTTAGGGGGAAAAAAAAGATATTTTTAAAAACATAAAATAACCTGCAAAAGAAAATAACTTTGCTTCCCTTCAACATCAACCAACCTCTTTGATCGTGATGATCCTGAAGATTTGAATTTTTCTGAAGAGCTAGTTCCCTAAACATGAGACATAAATACAAAGGTGAGTAAATTCTCAAAACAACATCCATCCCTGTAATCATCTATTTCCCTACAGTAAGATCCTTGACACAGTAATATAATGAGATTCTGTTTATATACCCAGAATGTTTTTCTAAAAGGAAATACAAAAACCAATTCTTATTTATTATCAGACTTCCTTGACTGAAGATTAAATTTCTGTTTTTTAAAATGGTTGCCATTGCATGCATGGGCAGAAGGAAGGAGGTACACAGCTATTATCATGATCCTGGTCCCAGTCAAGAAAGACAAATAAAGGTGCAGAAGTAATTAGATCTGAAAAGACATAAGGAGTTTTAAAAATCTATAATATGTCATTCTTCTCTATGCTAACAAATGGCATGGAGTAACTTCTACAACTTGCTTTGAAATACTAAATTTACCCTTATTTTTCCAAAATAATCAATGTTATACTGAATTTTTCACCCTAAGTGAAAGAAATCTCCAAAACACTGTTGTAGAACTGTATATCAGGAGAAGGACCTCAGTATGAGTTGCTATGTGCTTAGGAGACTCTGAATACTAAGTTTTGAAAGATCTTAGAATCATGGAGTTATACCCATAACACCTACCTCAAAACCACTGGTGCAATACAATGGTAGTTAACTAAATACCTATCTATTATCAAGCCTTCAGTTGTCTGACTTTAGGCAAACTAAAGTTCAATTGGTTCAATTGTGAACCACCACAATTGAAATAATGAACATCTTATCAAACTGGAAAACTACCAAACTGAAGGATCATTATGAAGGATCATAATGACAACTGGGTATAACAGAAGCCTTAAACATATGCATGTATTGACTAGAAGAAATCCAATGACATATAGTTGATTATTATAAGCTAATATATGTTTTTAAAATCTGTCAAATGGTTCTTACCTCTTCCTTGTTGTTTTCCATCATATCAGAGTTATTTCCAGAACCACCAATTTTATCTAAAAAGGAAACAAATACTATTACTTATCTCTTCAGAATATGAATACTTGTAACTCCATGAACCAATTTCAAGTTGGTTGAATTTGCAGTATTGGTAATATATTATATTAAAATATTCCTAGAAAAGATTTATCATTTGAATTACTTTCCTATGACATACTAACCCCTCCTTATAAAGCAGTAAATTTCTATAAAGAAAATTTTATTGTAAGGCATAGGTGGGATATTTCTTAACCTGATAGTGGTCACCTACAATAAAGTCACAGCCAATATCATGTTGAATGGAGTAAACTGAAAGCATTTCCACTCAGAACTGGAACTAGAAAAGGATGCCCATGATTGCCACTGCTATTCAACACAGTGCTGAAAGTCCTGGCCAGTGTAATCAGGCAAGAGAAGGAGATCAAGGGTATTCAAATGGAAACAGAAAAGGTCAAACTCTTGCTCTTTGCAGATGACATGATCTTACACCTGGAAAACCCCTGGGACTCAACTACAAAGCTCTTAGAAGTGATCAAGAAATGTAGTAACGTCATGGAATACAAAATCAATATCCACAAATAAGTACCCTTCATATACACCAATAACAGTTAAGCTGATAACCAAATCAAGACACAATACCTTTTACAGTAGCTCCAAAGAAGATGAAACATCTAGGAATATATCTAAAAAGGTATGTGAAGGATCTCTATAAAGAGAACTATGAGACCTAAGAAAACAAATAGCAGAAGACATTAACATATGGAAGAACATACCATGCTCCGGGATTCAAAAAATTAACATCATTAAAATGTCCATACTACCCAAAGAGATCGATAGATATAATGCAATCTCCATAAAAGCACCAACATCATACTCTGAAGAACTTGAAAAAAATAGTACTTCATTTTATGTCAAGACAGAAAAAAACCAAATAGCCAATACAATTTTCAGAAATAAAAACAAATCAGGAGGCATCACATTACCAGACTTCAGGATATACAACAAGTCTACAGTTATCAAAAGAACATGGTACTGGCATAAAAACAGAAATATAGATACATGGAATAAAATAGAGAACCTAGAGATAAACCAAGCCACATATCACCATCTAATCTTTGATAAACCAAACAAAAGCATGCACTGGGGAAAAGAATGTCTATTTAACAAATGGTGCTGGGAAGAACTGGTTAGCCACACGTACAAAACCTAAATTGGACCCACATCTCTCACCACTGAGAAAAATTGGGTCTTACTGGATAAAAGATTTCAATTTAAGACATGAAACAATAAAAATTCTAGAAAAGAGTGTAGGAAAAACATTTGACAAAATTGGCCTGTGTAAAGATTTTATGAAAAAGACTTCCTTGGCAATCACAGCAACACCAAAAATAAATAAATGGGACATGATCGAGCTTAAAAAGCTTCTTCACGGCTAAGGTGCAGAAGTAAGTACCACAACTAAAGCAAACATATAGCATTTGGACTAGGAAAAGCTTTTTGTATGCCATAAATCTCAAAAAGAGCTTATAACTAGAATCCACAGAGAATTCAAATTAATCAACAAGAGCAAACAACCCCGTTTATGAGTGGGCAAGAGACATGAACAGTAACTTGTCTGAACATGACTGATGAATGTCCAAAAAACACCTGAAAAAATAGTTATCATCCCTAATCAACAGAGAAATGCAAATCGAAACCACTCTGAGATATCACCTAACTCCAGTGAGATTAGCCCATATCACAAAATGCTGAAAGTGCAGATGCTGGCATGGATGTGGAGAGAAGGGAACACTGCTGGTGAGATTGCAAACTAATATACCATATATACTCAAGTATAAGCTGACCCAAGTATAAGCCGACCCCCTTAATTTTACCCTAAAAACTGGGAAAACTTAGTGACTCGAGTATAACCCAAGGTGGAAAATGCAGCAGCCACTGGTAAATTTCAAAAATAAAAATATATACCCAAAACAATTACAATAATTGAGGAATCAGTAGGTTAAATGCTTTTCAGTATTTATTGCTAAAGAAAAACTGTAAACTAGCAACAAC